>JAOXNN020000011.1:107463-120772 GCA_028571205.2 Hydropsyche betteni
TAAAATTAAGTTTCTTTTATTTACTACAAAAATTAGTACTTTTACTACAGAAATTAATAAATAATTCCACATTCTCTCAAAAAATGACACTACAATGTCGGGTTACTTCTAGTTTTATTTACATCTAAATTAATATTGCATTTCATTCTTTCATTTTCAAAAAAAGGAAAACAAAAACTTCTAATAAGTCTTACTCCTTGCTGAAAATCATATATAATCATTGTAATCTCCTATGTTTTTTTCAAAATCTGAAGAAAAATAAATGAAATAAAAATGAAAAAATTATGACTTTTTCGAACTTTTTAGTTTATCAATAGCCACCTATATAATATTTTATTCTATTTACATTTCTGATTATATTATTTCATTTTCAACAATCAAACGATCACTCCAAACCAAACTCAATATAAAAACACTGCAAACATTCAAACATCCCACTCACACATTAAAACACATCCATTGTTTCAACACATCGAACACACGACCCCAACACCGAAACGCGACATTTTTAATATAGACTTTGAATTTGTTTTGCATAAATAACCGCGCACATATCGAGGTGTGTATTTCACGACCGATGTTTCTGATCGGACGGCTGAAATACGTTCAGACCGCAAAATAATGTCCGTTAGCTCGTGAAACGTAAGCTCTGGGCAATATCAGTAAATTGTCGCCGATGAAAAATAATAAAAGATTTAATGCCGTTACGGGTTGAAAGTCGTTGCTTAATTTATTTTGTTTGTCCAACACGTACTCGTGTTCTTTTTGCCTCTATTACGGTATGCGCGGAACGTATTTCGCATTATTTTAGTGTGAAAATTCAAAGATATTTTAAAAAGCAGGGTGAAAAATTTAATCTGAAATTTAGAGCAATTGGTGAAATATTTCGCGATATAAATTTGGAAAATATTGAATCATTTGAATTTTTTTATTTCGTTTTTTTGTTACAGTGGTTGTATTATTTTATTTCCAGCGAAAACATATTATATTTTATACGTAAAAATATCTAGAATTTTTTCGGCTAATGAACGAATGTGAATTCACTAATAATGAGTAAATAATTGTTCAAAATTTATTTTAAAATGGTCATTCATTCGTTGATTTGGTAGAAGTATTTTTTCATCATATGAGCTATATTTTCACTGAGAATATATTTAAATTCACTATAACTTATAAGTATTATACAATGTATTAAATTTTTATTGAATTTTAAGATTACATAACGGGACTTATTATCGCTGAGAATAATTTTCTTATTGATATTATAACTGGGGACTAAAAAACTAAAAGAAAAACAGGTAATATTATACACCCAATCCTCCTTTTACATGGTATATAAGATTCAGTGCATTCCAGTTCACAGTTATAATTATATATTAAATACAAAAAATCAATGTTTTTCGATGATTTTATACGGCGAAAATTTTTCATATTACAAATTTTTTTATACAGTACATTTGGATGAAATTTCTATATAAATATACTTATGGAACCTATCTTCAATTTTTGTATGGTCACCACATATTTCTTTACACGGTAGTCTCTATCAACGTATCCGTATAAAAAGAAGATACTGATGATACTGACGTTTAAATAAAAATCCTTTGATATTTTTGTATATACTAATATCTTAACTGTCCCATTATACATTTCTTTTCAAAGTCCAACTTTTCCAAAGGTCAACACCCAGCGAAAAAAGGTCCAATCATCCATATCAACACTCCATTACAACTCCTCAAAGAATCATCATCATTCAAGCACACCATCACCCACCTCACCCCAAAACCCCCAACCAAAACAAAAATCCCAACTCACCATCGTCCAAACACCACCCCTCCCGAACCAAAAATCAATCGCCCACCCCCCACCGGCAACCAACACGTGCATTTCATCGGACAAAATCTTCGCCACACATGCACCGTAGTCAAATGGCGGCCATCGCGTAATTAACGGCCTCCGACACACAATGTAGTGATTGTGTCGAGCTGCCGCCGCTTGTTTTCTGAGTTACGGCCTCATTTTACCGATGACACTAATGGCGACTATATTTTGCCGGTTATTATTATCGCGGCCGGCCGCCCATCGGCCGCCCACCGCCGCCCATCCGGCTCGTCAGTTGGGGTCGTGGCTCGTGTGGATTGTTGGCGATCGGTTCTGATTTGCGGTGTGGGGTTGTTTCGGTGTTTCTGTATTGATTTGGCTTTGTTTTTAGGTTTTTTTTTAATATTTTAATATAATATGGTGTAATTTGGGGATTACGGGAAAACTGCTGCTACTAGATTTTAGGTTGAACTATTTTTTTTTTCATAACTAACCTAACCGATAGTAAATTAACCTTTAGGTGATAAGTTAGGTGAGTTAGATTTAGGTTAGTTTTGATTAAAAACCTTGCTTAAAACCTAGGGCACCTATGGGTTAGGTTGGCTTAGGAAAATAAAATTCAATTCAATTTCAAACCTGGTAATACTGAAAAAAATCTATAAAACATAACTCAATATAATGGACTTTGGATATAATGGGCTTTTGTTTATTATATCTAGAGTATTTAGATCCAAAATTTCGAGATTTATATTACAGTAAACCTCGATATAACGTAACTCAATATAATGATCTTTGGATATAATAGGCTTAAATTCTTTATATGTATTGACTTTTGATACCCGGTCAAGTATAAACATTGTTAAACGTGAAAAGGAATTTACTCTTGCAGAAAATATTGTGCCAACATAATTTTTACACTTAAAATCCATTGTTTTACACTTTAAATTCAACAAATTATGAAGAATTCACAGTAATGAATTTCATTGCTTACTATATTATAACGGTCTTAATAATACTTGCCTATACTTGAATTTCAAATGAAAAATTTTGAATTTGAAATGTAAAAACTGAATACAAATAACGAGCATTTTCGATAAAAAAGACAGTTTGTATATTATTTTTTACTTGATAGTATTATATAAGATGCTAATATAACGCATGGACGCCAACGTATCGCTCGAAAACCAAAAGTTTTTCATTTAAAATAAGTGCCACAATCGCTCGATAGATGGACTGTCAAAGTGACAGCTCGCAATCGCGTATATATCTCGGTAGTTACAATATTTGAAATTGGAATCACTTTTTTTATTTGTTCTATTTACCTCATAGATATGTCGTTGAGAATGGTCTCGCAGGGATTTCAGTCATAATATTTACATATTTTACACGCGAGTTATGCTCATTTTATTTTATTTCAAATACTAATCGTTTAATATAAATAAAATATATCAATAATTGAACCCATACACTCTAAAAACAATACCAAAAAAATTAACGAAATACAAATTAATAAAATTTCCAATACATCAAGTGAAAAATCTTTCGCGCATAAAGCGCACCATACACGTTCGACACCCGCGCATGATTAACGACCGCCCGATTGTTAATTCCGTCCGTTGTTTAGAGCTTACGTATTGCAGCTCCTGCATCGTTGCAGTCGCATTCGCGCAATAAATGGAGTCGCATGTTTCGCGACGCGGGACAATATTTCAGAATCGGGGGATGGAGGGGTTATTGCCGCCCCTAAATCACATTTTACCGTGGTCATTATCATTCGTTGCGCGGCCGGATCGTGGACAAGCCGGCGCCGCTTATGATCTCTTCGTCATTGTGGTGACGGAGTGTTGAGTGCTGTTTGTTTGGCGGTGGATTTGTGTTAGGATTAGGATAGGTTAGGATTGTATTAGGTTAGGTTAGAATTTGTTTGTAAATCGATTTTGTAGTGAATTTTTTGACGTATATATTCAAAAATAGGGTTTTCGTAGTAAATTTTTGTTCAAAATCGGTATCTGCTTATATTATATGTACTTTCAAAGTTTGGGTTCTATCATATAAGGGGCTCGGCATATTTAGTGCTAAGCGACATTTGTCACTTTTGGAGATATTAAGAAAAACAATTTATATACATTTAGATGCAAATAAAACTAGGAGTAACCTGAAATAGTACTGTCATCTTTTGAGACAATATGGAATTATTTATTAATTTCTATAGTAAAAGTACTAATTTTTTTAGTAAATAAAAGAAACTCAATTTTGTAATTTTGAAGCTACCACTATTGACTACCGAGTACCTCATTTGTACAATTCAAATTCAACGTTTCAAACCTCAAATTCATCTTTTTACACTTCAAATTCATTTGTTTGAAAGTATTTTAAAAATCGTTGTCATGATGATCAAAGAAATTAATTACTATGAATTCTTGTCGATCAATTGAACTCGAAGTGTAAAAACTGTATCATTCGAAGTGTCCCTTGAGTAGAATTTCATATCGGCAACACTTAACAAGTCAAATAACAACATTGAATGCATAAGTAGGCAATAGTGATTAGTCTAAAATGTTTAAAAGTGACATCGATTTTGAACAAACCAGTTCGATTTCGACTATCACATTGGTAAGACCTTTTACATTAACCAAACAGAAATTCATCATTCGTTTTCAAAATATTAACCTAGTTTGAAAATATAACAGTACGAAAATATAAAAATCTGCCAAACTCATTTTTTTATATTATTTGTTTTTTAACTATATTACATACGAATTATACTATTTTTTCTATCGAAATCAAATATAATTTAAAAAAAAAACATCAAAAAATTTCCGTCTACATACACAATGCACTTAATGAACAATTTTTCATTTTAATTCGGTGTAATATTGGACATTCGTGCAAAATATTGCGGCGCAATAATATAATCGGCGCGCATCAGATCCGCCCGTTATAGGCGCTGCACACCGTTTCCCATTTACATTTAACGATGCGATACTCTCTATTATCGCCGTAATGAGAGTGCATTACGACCTCATTTGTTTTATATATCAATTATAAAATAACCGGAATAATGGGCGGCGTCGTTAATTCCCATTTTGTAAATATGAATTATGGAAAATAAAATAATGGGGCAATAATTCGCGGGCGGCGAATTACGTCGACGCGCCGCTAGTTTATCGCTTGGTCGTTGCTAATTAGCGTTCGAGTGAAAAATTGCCGGATGTCCTGCGATCGATTTTGCGAATTTATCAATTTTCCGGTAAAGAAGCGCGTTAGCGAACGTGTATGGGTTGCGTTTTTGGCTTATTGCGCGCGTCGAACGTTCAGCACAAATCGTCATCGTTTAAGCTATAATTTCAAATAATTATTTAATTAATAATCGAATTTAATCACTCATTGTAAAGGTTGCATTTACTTTTCGTTTTAAAGCGTCGTCCGATAATCGGCTTTGATTCAGGCGTTAATTCAAATGAAAGTGAAGAGTGTTTTTTCTCGATAATTAAGTTGAAAATACAATTTAGTCAGATGGACGTGCTCTTTATAGATTTTTTTTTTCAGAATATTTAGAGGGTCGTAATGTGTTTATCTTGGATGCGATTAGGCGTTAATTACTATTGACGCGTCTTGATAGACTTTAAGTACAAATTTGTTCACGGCTTTTACTGAGGGCTGAAGATGAACGCAAGATAAATTTTTGCGTAATTATTTTAAGTTTTATTCTAAGATACTGATTTTTTTATAAATTATCATTAAATTATATTTTTTTGAAAATATTTCCAATTCATGAAAAGATTTTGTCTTTAATTAAATTTTAGATTTTATTGATAAACAGATCATATGAAAAAATATCATAGTAAAACTATCCAAGATTATTATTTTACTAAAATTATACCAACCTATACTAAAATATGAAACTGCAGTGAAATCTCAATTTATTTCCCGAAATTCACATTTTCCCTCTAATTATAATTCCGAAAATGCAAATTTTTGAACTTTAAACTCCCAATCTACATTTTTCTTCTAACAACCTTCATTGATCCCTTCAAAAACGAAATTTCACTATAAAAAAAATCATAAATTTTCAGAGACGAAAAATTAAAAAAAAAAAAACCTAAAATCATCATCAAACTTCCCGAACCATCATCGAACACACACCCAAAATCTCACCAAACCCCACCTTCAAACCAATCGAAATTTTCCAAACCCACAGGTCAGACAAAACCGTTTCTTTGCCATCGGGAGATAAAGGGGGGAGGCGGGCGGGCGATGATGGACGACGGGGTGCTGCGGCAGGTGCGCCTAAATACCATGCGGGCCGCATAAATTACGGGCGCTAATGCGGCCCTGTAGCGGCCACCCTTGACGAAGACACTCACACTCATTGTGCTTGTACTCGCAGGCCGGTGTGTACCAGAAAGTGGAGTCTCTCTCACTTTGTGCAATGACCAGTCGGCTGCTGTGAGTTACGATGGTCTCCGATGGTCGTTAGTGCTGCCGTGTTTGTTGTGGGTGGGTGGGCGGTTTGAATATTCAGGTTTTTTTTAAGGTTGAGTGAATTGTTGTTGTGTGTAGTTTGGGTTTTCTGGAAATTTGGATCTTAGTGGTTTGGATTATACTTTGATGAATGGTTTTAGTCGTAGGGTGGTTTGATGGTTTGTGTTTTTTTAAATTTTGAGTGGGTTGCTGTCGCGTGTGGTTTGCGTGTTGATGAGGTTTTTTGTTTAGGAGTTTTCGTGGAATCTTGAATTTCAGTCATCCCAAATAAATATGTTATTACCGGTAAGCCGTTCACTAGTTTATCGGTAAATGACCCAAATAACAGTTCGGTAATTTACCGATAAATTAAGAAATTATTTTTCGAATATTCTTGAAAAGTGTCATCGTTTTTTTTTTATATTTTTTTGAAAAAGTTGGTTTTTGTATATGTACGGTTTTTTTGAAGAATGTTCCTTTTTTTAGAAAGTATTTTTGTTTTTTTCATGTTTTCATTATCTATTCTGGTTTTTCTTCATTTTTATTTAAAATTTAATTAACCAGTAACCCGGTAATTAGTAAAAAAAATACTGAATTACCAGTAAATCTGACATCCCTAATTTGAATTACACTTTGGCAGATGGTTCTAAAATTTGATACATTTTAATTAGGTACTGACTATTCCATATATCATTTATTTTCGATAGTCAAGAGGAACTGCATTCATCAATGCATTATTGAGCAGTTAAGTCATTTTCATCATTAGTAATTTATCATCGATTACTTAACGATGATGACTTGTTACTTAACGATGATGACTTGATGACTTTTCCTATTTTATTACTCTTATTGATTTTGAATAATTCACTTAACATACTTTTTAGAATTTTTTATCATTGACTTAATTTTCATTGATATTTTTAATCTCTTGATTACCATTTCTGCATTTGTTCAGAATTTATCCGTCATCTTCGCAAATGACTACCAGATTATAATTTCAATATTTTTATTCAACTTTCTACATCTATCAATATAGTCATTTTCTATTTCTATTACGTAATGCTTTGTCTCTAGTTACAAGTTCTTCTTTTAATTTGATAAATTTAATTATATAAAACCCAAATATATGAAAAAATAATAATTTCTCATTTTTATAAACAAAAACTTACGATGTAATCGAAGGGGAAGCCCACTATCCCGCCTGTTAACATAACATAATATAATACTACTAAGCACCAGCCATTAAAGGATTATTCGAAGTATCGAATCTCTCCAATTTTCAGATCATCAGCTAACCATCAACCGATTCACATGACTCTTGACTCCAACAATCAACACGTCGAACAAACCACTCAATTTAAGCAAACACCGATCGTCTAATTTCGACGATCGGACGACACACGCTAACCCTCGTCCAATCAATTCGGCCCCGAGCCGAGTTAATCAAAACGCTCGACGCCCGCCGCCATTAATTCCGATTGTGTCCCCTTGTCCTTTTAATGGCAGATAAAAAGAGGCTGCGGGCAAGTTTTCCGGATCGAAGGCTCGACACGCGAAAAAGTTGAGCGGCCATTATGTGACGGCGTGCGCTAATTAAACGTGAGCAGATCACCTGTGCTTATCCGCCGGCTGCCGAGGCCAACTTTTTACCCCTGTGTGTACAGTGTGTTTGAGAAATTGTGTGGTTATTTTTTTTGATGTTAATAATATCGTATGATGAGGTATATATAATGAATTTCGGAATATTGTCGGAAGTTTGAGATTGTATTATTCGTACCTTTTATATAAAATATTTAATTGATTACTATGGTAATAAACTTAATAATATTATATTGGTACTGTTAGATTTGAGACTGAATTGAATCTTGTTTTCCTAACCCAACCTAACCTAAACTTACACCTGGGGGTTAGGTTGGGTTCGGTTTGGTTTGGTTAAGAAAAAAATTCAGTTCAGTCTCAAACTTACCGCGTTTCCCCGAAAATAAGACCCGGTCTAATATTAATTTTACATTTGAAAACTGCAATAGGTCTTATTTTCGGGGTAAGTCTTATATTAAAACCATCCTTTAAAATCATAGTAGGTCTTGTTTTCGAGATAGGTCTTTTTTTCGGGGAAACACGGTAGTAGCACCATTATGTTTTCCGATGGTTGAATTTGATGTTTGAAAAAGTTTATTTATAAGTTTTAAAGGTTGAATTTGAAAATTTGAATTTAAAATGTGAAAACTGTATGTATTAATCAATAAAATATTATTCTCGATGAATATATGATGAAAAAGATATTTCTAATTGAATGGTATAATACAGGTATATTCAATAATATTAATATGAAGATTGTGCTAATTATCGCTTAACGTCAAATGAGAATGAGAATCAATACGTTTAATATAATTTAACTGTAAAATGTTGAATTTAATTAAAACTACTCTTTTAAATTTTGTGTGGCAAAAAATATATAAGGTATCGACATCAGCAGTTGATCATGTGTAATAGATATGTAGTTGACCACTTCTCAAAAAAAAAAATTAAAAAAATTAAATTTTTTTTAAGACGATGATCTTTCAGAAAGGGTGCGTTAGTTAAAATTTTATAAACGGTTAATCTATCGCATCCTTTTCGAAAAATTATTGTCTTTAAAAAACTTAATATTTACGTTTTTCTGAGAAGTGGTATTTTTGTTGTGGTATTAACATATATAGAAATTTGTTAATTTATTTAGAAAATTTTAGTAAATAAATATTCTTGTTATTACACATATTTTCTATTTTTATCAACCGCAATAGGTAAACAAATTAATCAAATAAGAAGTAATTTACTATTTTACTATTTTACTATTTACTATTTACTATTTGTATACAAATTAAACTGATATTCATTTGAATATTCGATCTCTAAACTAACATCATAATTTTTCTAAGTAATCCAGACATTGTAAATACAAATTGGTACATGTTGGTATAAAAGTTTTATTTTCTTTGTGAAATTTTTCAGCACAACCTGTGCATGCTATCAGCAAAGTTTCAGCTCTTCTGTAGTGTCTCCAACGATATCTACGTCTCTTTCTGAATCGTTCTGGTGTGAAGCCTTTTCGTTCGCTCGTTTTCTCTATTTCCTGAAATTTTCCGCCCCGTTTCGAACGTGCCGTACGCTAATCCGGCAGAGGCCGATTTAACCTTTCGCACTCCTTCCTCACTCTACCTACAACTCTTTTCGTTTACGTTCCGATTGTTTCTGATCAAAATTCGATATTTTTTTTCGTACTAAATTCATAAAATATACACTTCAATTTAATCATATATTAAAAAATGAAAAAAATACGTATTTTCCTGAAAAAAATGCTTCAACTTTAAAAAAAATGATATATTTTTTAATTTTTCACAAAAATCAACCCCGCACAGATCGACGATTCAAAGTCGAGGGTGGTCTGATCTTTTTGTCCTCTTCGGATTGAGGGTCTCGGTCAAAGAGGCTTGTCCGATGAATAGGGGATGAATTGCCTTCGGCTCCGTGGTGTGGGTTCACAGGATGAATTTGCTGGTGAGCGATGTGTATGGAAACCTAATTAGGCGATAAGAAAGACGACGTCTCCGCCAGAGATGGAAATCCTCACCAGGATAATAATATTTTAATAATAAATGAACAATGCGCCGCTTTAAAGTGTTGTTCGGCGATTGATACGTAGCTACGAATGATGGAACGCTTGAAGTTTGAGATTTCACTTCTACCCACTTATTATTGATAAATCAAATATCAAAATGTTATATAATCAAGATTCAAATTTAAATTTCTAAATATATTCTTACTTAATCAAAAAATCAATCTATACATCAACCTTCATATAAAAACTATAATACACTGCGATTCTTCCAAAAACTTCGCATAAAACGTTCAAAAATTAACACCGCAAAACCGAATCGATCCCGCCAAAAAACGCTCCCCCATCCTGAAACACCATCAACAATCAAAATCACAATCACAACAGCATAATTCAATTATTAAATTCGGTCCGAAGACGTTCCGTCGCCGCTATATCATCTCGAAGACATCCGCAGCTGTCAAAAGCACGTTCCGCGGCTCCAGCTCCCCGTCGGCCATGGACGACATAAAAGGCGTTTTGAGTGATTCCATTAGGCGAGGGGTGGTGTTCGAGGGGGGTGATGAGGGGGTCGCCATTGTCGGCTAATCACTCATTATTTCCGGCGCCGCTTTTATATGCACCTGAATGGAAAGATGGCGCCGATTTCCTCGGCGTCTTCGCTGTTGAATGGAAGGCTTTCGGGGTTTTTTTATTATTATTTTTGTGCGGGGTCGATGGATGGTTTTGTCGATTTATGGTATTTTTTATATTGGTTCTTTTGATGTATTTTTTTTAATTTGTGAATTCAAAAATGTTGATAATCTGTAATATATAGTTTAAATTAGTCAATATTTAATAGACTCCTATTTTTTTCATTCATACCAATTATTTTTTGAATCAAAATATAATATGAATAAAAAAATAATTTTATAAACAAAAAACAGGTTGAGAGTTTCATAATACATTCTTGATAGGTTGATTCAATTTTTTTTCGAACGTCGGTTATAAATTTTCGGTCTAAATATCATAATGCGGTGATAACGCAGACGTTAATTAACCTGCAACTATCAACCCTTTAAAATTTATCAGCCATTAATTAACAAGGTTACATAATGAATGTGTTTGCATTATTGCACTAGTGCACTACAGTCGTTTGTATTAATTTTAACGACTTGCGAATTATTTATTTAACCGTAGTCGCACACAATTTATTTCCGTGTTGTATTTACAACAGCAAAATTATTATAACAAGTCGGATTATATATACACTGTCGCTCAAAAATAATTACCCAACCGTTATTTTTTAAGGCGTTTCCCAACGAACGACTCTCTTACATAAAAATCCACTATTTTCCCAACAAAAACATCCAGCGCCGGACAAGTGCATTGTCACAGCACAGTTTGCTTTTGTCATCGTCTTTAGTACACGTCGCTAAATTATGTATAAACGTCTCGTATCCTGCGGGAGCACTTCCGGACTGCATAAAGGACTCTATATCCCGACACGATCATGACTCCGGTGTCGAGTCTTGCACTATATGCAGTTGATGCACCTAACATTTATGCATATGCAGTTTTGCACTTGTGAATGTTCTTCGTCAGCGTATCGGAAAACTCTATGTTTTTGATGTTTTATTAGATCGGACGTAGTGCTCGGTGAAATAATGATGTCTTTGTTGTGTTATGATGTTTATTCTTTGTATTTGATGTGAATGCAATATTTGCTTTTGTGTATACAATAATTTTCAATATGATTTTATAGTACACCCAATTCTCTTTTTACACGTACTACCATGTAAAAAAATGTATGGTGAAAATTGGAAATAAGTTCCATCGGTATATTTGAATAACTTCTATCCAGGTGTAGGTACTTTATAAAAAAGTTGTAATGTTAAAAAATTTCACCATGTAAAATCATCAAAAAATAACATGTTTTTTTTATTTAATACTTATAATTACATATATATGATTATTACAGTATACTGGTCTGCTCTGAATCTTATCATTGTGGCAAACCGTGTTACCGTATTAAAGTGAAAAAAATCACGTAAAAAAAATAATCGATTCTTTTTCCTCGATTCGTGTTATTTCAGAAATATGTAAAAAGAGGATTGGATGTAAATTCGATAATTTGAATTTTCATAAAATAGAACGTTAATTTTAGATACTATTTTCTTAGCCTAAGATCTTTTTATAAAAAATAGACTCATACTTTCATATTTTGCTAATTTTTATGAACAATTGAAAAATATTTTTTTAAATTAATTTCAAAATCACATAAAACCCACAAGAACTATAAAAAAATCAAGCTACATTCATCAAAAATCCATTTCCACTAAAAAAACTAAACCTCACACAAACAATTCAATCCAACAAAGTCGCAAACACTTCAATCACTCCCATACCAAACCCGACACCCTCAAAACACAACCGGACCCCAAAAAACCCCACACAATACCACAAACAATACACCCCGAAATCAACCCCCGACATCCATATTAATCACGAGAGCATCGACTCCGACAACCGAGCAAAATTTTTGAACCGCATATTAATAATCCGTGTCTGCGACACGACAACAGCCTCGCGGCCCAAACAACACGGCCTCCGGGCAAAACCCGTCTTCTTGGCTATCCGTCCATCGTTATCTTCTTCTGCGCGTGATGGCGGCGAACAATGGCCAGCGGCCGAGGCTCGTGTCTTTTGACGTCATTGTCTCCGCTGGTGGGTTGATTAATTGTTGTCGTTCAACTACAACAACGGTTCAACTTCGGCTCGGTTTTTTATTGGGGCCGAGTTAACATGTCGCGGTTTAGGGTTGACGCTTCGGATGTCGAGGAGTTTTTTGCGGGGTTTGGCTATTTTTTTTTTTTGTTGTTGTTGTTGTGTGTGAAGATTTTTGTTATAATTGTGAATTTTAAAAATGTAGGAAATTTCTTGATTGTCTATTTACAGGGATAGCTAACGGAAATCACTTGGTGGGCCGAATAAAATAATATTGTAAAACTTAACAGTAATATGATAGTTTTTTTATATTGAAAATAAGAAAAACCGCTTATAATTAAGATATTTTATTATATTTTAAATCATAACTCGAAAGGGCCAATCAAAACCTTCAATTTGGTTACATATGGCCCGCGGAACTTAGTTTGGGACATGGCGGATCACCAACTGACTCATTTGATAATTTCAAGTTACCCACCGTATTAATTATTATTGATTATTAACTATTTTTTCAGTTAAATTTATCATATTATTCAATAAAAAATGTTTCAAAATACACCTACTGACCTAAACCACTCCATAAGAGTCACATTTTGGTTGCTTTCGACCCATAAAAATTTACCAATACCTGATCTATATTATTTCAAACTAGTATATAGACCCGATGTTAATAACATCGGCTGTGGTTTTGTTAAGAAACGGAAAACGATAAAATGTGAAAAC
>JAOXNN020000011.1:128612-145330 GCA_028571205.2 Hydropsyche betteni
TGCTCCCGTGTAGAGATTTTATTTATTTTTTTATATTTTTTTCACCGGGCACGCACACACGGCCGCCATCAAACATCCTCGAGCACATTCCAACACCATCGTTCGAAGCCTCATCAGGCGCCATTCCGCGCGACACATTATGCACTCGGACGGACGCGGCTCCGGCCCCGGCTTCCAGGGCCGGATTTATTCGCGCGCGGATATATTTCGGCCCGAAATGAAAACGAAGGCGGACCCGTGTTACGGACGCCATAAAAAGCGGCCCTTTGCGCGAAACGGCCATCATTGCGCGTCGGTGTTTGGAAATAAGTCGAGCCGTAGGTGCGCGCTATGCCATTTGTCCAGGTCGTATACATAAACACTGATAAGGCTGTATCTGAGTTTAGTCGCGATGGGTTTGAGTTTCGGGCGCTTTTAGTCTTTTGGTGGATTTGGCTTAATTGCGCGGGGGTATTCGATGCATCACTTGTATGTGAATCTGTTTATTTGAACTAATGCGTTTCGTATAAATTTTATTTGTATATATGTTTTTAGTTCCTTTTTTTCGAATTTGTATTATTTTCTTACATATATTCAAGATTTTTGTTTTAAAAACTATTTTACTTATATGAATGTAAACCTAAAACCAAAATTATACTTAAATGAAGCTTTTATAATTAAACTCTCGAAAAATTTGCATGTTTTTGATTTACGTTTATAATAATCATTCTAAAATTTGAATCTCGAAGTGTTGTATTGAGCACTATTTTGCTCGTATTTTTCGTGTCAGAATTTAAATACGGTTATGGTCTGAATTTATATATCATTGGTCCGAATTTATATTGCGCGGTCAGAGTACAGTGGTCAGTATTCAAATTAAAAAAATAAATAACAGATTTTCAGATTATTAAAATTAATATTTCATCATCATGATATATTTTATATAACATCCATTCCAGAATTGTTATTTTTAACTCTAAAATCATAAATTTAATCATATTTAAAAGTCAATTTTCGATATTTTTTATTTTGGAGTCTTCATCATCTCGATGATGAAAACTTGGGACTGAATCTTAACTTTTCCACTCTTCAACATCATTCATAACACAATTTCTCAAGTACAATCTCAACATTTCCACCCATCGAAATAATTTCTGACCTATGACAACGATGATAAATTCTGATCCACCTTCCAACAAAATTCAAACCATCCATCGACCCACTAATAACACCGCACACTCAACATCAACCCATTCAAAATCAAATAAAAACACCCATCAACTCCCGTCCAAAATCAACAAACCTAATTCAATCGCACATAAACACACTTCCACCGAACAAAATCGACACACACCGATATACTATACATACGAGCACATAATGCCCGGGCACTCGTAGCCATCATTGTGTGTCCATTAAGTGGCGTCCACAAACGCCCGACAACATCCTCATCAAGTTAAAACAATGTTGTCCCGCGTGATGAATGTGCGTCAAATTGAAGTCGAGTGACGCGCTGCGAAGGTCCAACCTGAAACGGGCCCTTAATAGATTTGCGGGACAGGACATACATCCTCGACGTCTGTATACATTTATAAACTGTGTGTAGATCGTCGGGGGTAGGGTGACCCTTAATGTGTTTGTTGTTTGTGAGGAAATTGTTTTTATTAGTAATTTGAAATTTTTTGAGATTGAATGCAGTTTAATTGTCTCGTTTGATATGTATATTATAGTTAAAGCTATAATACTCGCGAGTACATACATTGTCTAGGGGATGTATAGGTGCGTTTTAAGTTTTAGAGAAAGCTCATTATACTAGATTTCACATACATTGTCACCAGAGAAAGCATAAATTAACGAGAATGTATTGATCCACCGACATCGATTAGCTAAGCCATATAATGAACAAAATTTGAGTAATTTATAATTTGGAAAAACGTAAAACATCATTACACGTTTGGTTTTTTTATAATATAGTTGTCATCTGTGATTATCATAAATAAATAAATTTAAAAAAAACACTGTATATATTATATTTAATATTAACACTTTAATACAAATGGGGTATGGTGTTATTTACCAAGTCTATAATCCTTTAGTTGTTGACAACCGTTTTCTACTACAACAAGCAATACTTATCTGTCAAAATTTTTAAACCAAAAATAAATTTTCGCAAATTGGATATTTTGGGGTTCTCGTATTTCCCAAAAATAAAATATATCCTACTATATTCCCTACTTCCAATTTATTTATTCCATTAGTCGATAAAGATGTTTCATGCATTTTATAGTTAACATACTAATGAATACTCCCGTGTATGCTTTCTCTGAGTGACTTGGACAAAGCATGCATTTGCAAGAGAATGCACGTATTAACACGTAGCCTTGATACTTCATAACATATATAATACATACACTTTTCCTTTCTTTGCTATCTCATCTTTTCACCAACAAAAAAAAATCTCAATACAAAGATTTCCAAAAACAAACAAATAAGGGCCACTGCCCTATACAAGGAGGAGGTTGTATTAATACATACGTATACAGGGGAAGCACTGGCTCCGCGTCGTCACGTCCACAGATGACGATTATAAAGTTACTCGAACGCCCTCTGCCACCCCCCGAAGCCTCCCGTTTCGCGGACGTGACGTCATACAGCCTCGCCGACAAATAATATCGGGAGTGGGTGGATAGGGGGTGGATATAAGTGGGGTTGGGTGTGTTAGAGCGGGTCGCTAAATAAGATCCGATGCCCGAGGGGGGGTGTGAGAGTCGGGATCAACTGTTGGGGTGTTCTGGTTCGAATGTGTTTATTTATTATTTGTTAATTATTGTGCCTGCGTTCATTTTATTTGTTGGAATATAAGGTTATTGATGCTAGAAAAGTGATTTGAGTTTTGTAGATTATCTATACAATTTTGAATGAATTAAAATTGTCTAAAGGCAGTAAAAGTTAAGAAAATAAAGAAGTTAAAATTTTGAAAATTAATGTATATTATAATATGTTAAAGTTTCTTGGATAAGATTTAAAAATAATATATATTTATATAAAAAAAAATGCAATTTTTTTCTGATACTTTATATTTTTATAATATAACTAAAAATTTTATTCGAATTTGTTACACGGCATAAAAACCTTTTATGTTGATATGCATATATTAAATGACAAATTTTTCAATATTTTTTTTACGAATCAAAATCATAAGCTATTTTGAATGCAAAAAAATAATCTTTGAAATTTGTATCATTTATCATTTTATAAATATACAAAAATTTTTGCAGTTTATCCTTGTCAAATACATCAATTTTCATTTATTTAGTTAACTACATCTATAGCATATAAATAGACAAAAAACCTGATTATAATTAACTAGAATGAAATAATAAAATTAAAATTTATGATTTGATCTCTTTGAAAATCTATTGTACGCGGAAAAACCCAAATTTTCAACACTACCAAAAAACCTTACAATACAACTACTATTAAACAAACTGTACACAATGACAATTTCAACCAAATAAAAACACACCCAACATTAATAAAACATCGAAAAACAAAACGTCACATGTCTCATTTCGGAACTGAACACCCCATTCGGTGATATAGCGCGTCGGGTGCGATTGCCGTGAGACGTGTCTGATAACAGGCCACGCCGAGATTAGACACAATCTACAGCCCGGCTATTAAATCAATTATATCCACAGAGAACCAACCGGGTTCGAATCCACACACATATACGTACACTAAATCGCGCGAAAGCCTCCATATACACGTGCACGTTTCGCTCAAGCGACAACTGTCTTCCTGCAACGTTTCGTACGCCCATCCCTAGATATATGTTGATTTTTATATGAAAATATTAATTGGAATCAAAAAATATATTTTGATCAATATAATTATTAGTAATAATATCTAGATGGCGCTGATGATTCATGTAATATGCGATATTTTTTAAATAAAAATTCTAAATGATCCATATGTATGAGAATATTTTAAATATAGAATCGAAAAATAAAATTTTAAAATAGCTATATGAATTTGGACGTGGGTGTATATGACGCGAGTTGAAAGCGGAGCGGTGAAGAGCCGGCTTTACAGCCGAAAAACGACTCACGTACAAAGTTTCGTATCTGTTCGGGGAGAAACTCGAAGCGCGGATCCGCAGTCTCTCGATACAAATCTGATTCGTTTAATTCCGAATGATAAAAGTTCGGTTTTTGAAAACTGGCGAGCGTTCGCGATCACGAAGCCGTTCGTTTCCCGTAATTATTCATTTCGGTGGCGCGAACGTGGCGACGTGTTTGGAAATCTTCAAATTTGTTTGTGCCCGTTTCGTACCGATATACCATCGCGAATAATCTAATTTTAATTGTTTCATTTATTTTTTGGAATATATGGATAGGTATATTGGTTTTTAATTACTATTTAAATTTTGAATAATTTTTCAATAAGTAAATTTTGATGAACAAAAATTAAAACTATAATTGAATCTCAAGTCAAATATACCATGCCATACATTAATAATGAATTCAATATCATGCTTGAATGATGAAATACTTAGTAATTAATCATTTTAATATACCTTTTAATCATCAAAAATATACATCCACCATTTGATGATAAAACCACCATATAACCAAATACATGATAACGAATCAAAGCTATATCCACCATTTGATAAACAAACAACATACTGCCATATCTACAAATGATAACGAATAAAATTTCCATGATAAATTCAATATATATAAATTTTATTCAAAAAATTTATCCCAACAACAAAAAAAAAACATTTAAATTTCACGAAAACTCGCAGTGACACACACAGATCTGTAAAACGACGTTTCAGGGGTTGCGCGTTATGCATAGTCTTTATGTTTCGGGTTTCAGGACGTCCCATGGGCGTCATTCAGAGGTTCACCATCTTATGGCATGCGTTCGTTGTTGTGACCCATTTTTTGCGTTCTCCGCATTGAAGTGTGTACCCTTTGTCGTTTTGTCATACACTTCCGAGCTAACCCTTTCGCTCCCGTTTGCCATTAATAAGCGTTTTTATCGCGAAAGGTGTACGATTCGGATTGAATCATATTATTTTTATACGAAAAGTAAATATCCTCATTTCGAAGTTACGTATTCTGAAAAAAAAAATCAAATTCCCTTTCACGTATCCACCCCATGTCAACAGCCCCGAATCTCGTTTACATACACGCGAAAGTAATTTGATAAGAGTACATGCATAATTTAGGCTAGATCCGAACAGTACGGCAAATAAGGCTCGAAGGACGACGTCTCTTCCACCCACCCGAACCCCCAAAAGCCACTGATAATACATTATGCAGTTTACTATTATCGTATGTTAGTTGGAAGACGAGGACAAGGGGAAGGGACTTTGGTGGGCAGCGGTCAGATCCCAGGGGCGGGATCCCGCCCTTGGGGCCCCCGACCCCTAGGGGCCCTGCATTATGTATGTGGTGGTCCTGATACCAGGTGCCGAGGAAAAATCATGAGCTTCTTCTTCCGTGTCCCCCATTTTTTTTTTCATTTGTAGACTAGATTTGGTGCGTGTGACGCTTTTTCGAAGTGTCGCATTACCGTTTTTGTATATGTAATCCAGAATCTGTTTTATTTTTATTGCCACGAAACATACGTCTAAAAATTTATAAAAATATTACACAACAATCATCGCAATAATAAAAACAAAATACTTTCTTCCATTCCTAATCTATACGAATGTCTATAGAAGTTTAACTTAAAAAAAAAATCAAAACATTTCACAAAACCGTCATAGCCTCTTATCCCGTTGCGCAACGGCCCACATCCCGCCGATAAAATCCGAAAATTACGCCGATTGTATATGGATCCTTATAAAATATACGACCCCGCAGAGGTCAGAACAAACCGAAAGAGCACACGAAAAGAGACCATCGAATAAGTTCAGATCGGCGTATTAAGGAGGGGCCGAAATCCCGCTTGACGTCGAGTCGCTCACGACAACGTCCATCGTTTAGCCAGAGGCTGCGGCTCCAGCATCAGAACGGCGGTGGCTTTCGAAATGAATATAAATTGGCTGCCGGTGTGTGCGATTGCCAAATCCACCAGATTACAGCAGCCCCGATATTGAGGGCATGTTTATGAGACGGCTTAAGCCGAGGCCGTCCCTGTTGCGGACTGGACTCGGATCGACACAAATTACGTGGACGTGCGCTTAAGGACGTCTTGGATGTGGTGCAGGAGTCGCTTTTTGGTGGGGTCGGAATTGATTTGAGTTTTGGGCGAGGTGGATGAGTGTTTGATTAGTGGTGGTGTTGCTGGTTGTGGTTTGTTGAATGGAAAATTGATGTTGTGGTACTTTTTTAGGATGGTGCAAATCAGTGTTTTTTAATGGAGGATTTATGTTTGGTTGGGAGGAAATTTTTATGTTTTGGGAGGAGGGAATGTTCGATTATTTAATATTTTTTATTTTCTTGGCAATTTTTTTTTTATTTTGCAATCCTGATTTACTAAGAAAATGGTAGTGACACATATATTTGTATTAAAAAATTATTTTAGAGAAAAAATTCAAGAAATTTTATTAGATAAATAAATATGAGGTAACTAATCCAGCCATATTTGTTAATGTAGGTCATTTAGGAGAAATGGCTAGATTTTTTTTTTTCAAATTTTATTAGATAACTGTAAAATTTTGATAAGTGTGAGTAGATTTTTCAAGTGTTGAAATGGGGTATGGCACAAATAAGGTTAGGAAACAATTCTAAAACCGGTAAATGATACAAATAACAGTTCAGTAACTAACCGGTATTTTTTTTATATAATATTTAACGGTTAGTTAAAAAAATCTTTCGAATTCTTTTGAAGAGTTTTGATGTTTTTTTTTTTGAAAATATTTCTTAGAAAACTCCGTATTTGCAAGTGCATGGTCTCTTTTAGAAAAGTATTTTTCATTTTACGGTTTTTTCAATATTTTTTCCAAACCGGTAAACCGATAATTATAATTTTTTTCCGGATTACTTCTAAACGAAATTTTCGCCAAATCTGACATCCCTACTACCCATCGAACCTCCACAGCTAAATTTTCCATTAAAAAAATATACATATATACCCCACAAATAAACGAATAACTACGAAGCACCAACAAAATCGCCATTAAATCATGCGGCACAATCCCATTACATTATAACTCAATATAGGGCACACGTCCGAACTCTTACACGTGCACACGCAATCCAGAAGCGGACCCATTATTAAATCAGAAACATCATATAGACAGAGGGTCCTGACCGCATCGGCCTCGTCGAGTTTACCTTCGTCCAACCTTCGTGTCCTGGACCCGGGCGCCGGGACCCGGGATGCGGCCATCGAGCGATTCGGTGATAAATTGAACGCAAAGGGACGAAGTCTGCTCGTTAATCGCCGTTTAAGAGTTCCGAACCGCGGCGAATTAATATCTGACCTCAAGTTGTGACTTTGACGGGAAGGATTCGTTTAAGGTTGCGAAATGGCGGTTGTTTATGGTGGTCGGCCGGGCGTAAATCAGACCCGCTTTGAGGTGTCAGGGGAAAAGGATGCGTTGGTGGTTCGATCCTTGTTCGTTGGTCATTGTCTGATTTTTTTATATATGTATAAATTGTGTATAAATTATTTTTCATACATAAAAATATCTTGCTCTTATTATCAATTTTTCTTTTCTTTATACGGGTGTTACAAAGATCTTTTGCATCCCCCAATAGTATGGACGTAGAGAACTCAAAAATTTTGTCATTTGGTTTCATTTTTATACTCTGATTTTGAAAATCCATCAGATATATAAATATTTGATACATCAATCGAAGAAACATCAAAAACTAATTACCTTTATTTCAGCAAATTTTTTTATAATTAATAATGTATTTTAAATATAAATACTTTAATGATTCCTAATTAGGAATTACTTAATTAAGTAATCTAAAATCAACAGACATATTATTTGCATCCTATATAATACCTATTACTAGAAAATTATATTATCATATAGTTGAAGTTTCAAAGACTTTCTCTTATTGTATCTTATGTATTTATGATGCTGTTCTAATACAATCAAAAACTCTATCATTTTCTTCATCGAATGTGCCCACTTTGTAGTAAAAAATAAAATCAACACTCAGAAAATTCGAACACTATTAACTTTATATTATTCTATTTATATGAAACGTATTAAAAAAATTGCATATTTGCATCAATTCATCTATTCATATCGCCACTTAAATTAAAAAAAAAAATCGATAACAGATCAATAGTGCACAGTTAACTCACTGAACTAACTCACTAACTTACTGAAACTATTAAACAATTCTAACATAACCGAATGCTATAATTACAATATATTCAACCTCTTACGATAAAATGTATAAGATATCTATCAAATGTATCGAAATCGCATCCCATTCGAAGTTTGAAAGCTCTCTTTCCTTTTGAATTAACTCGCGTTCGCGTCGTTAACGTGTATGGAACGTGGTTAATTCGCGAACGCTTTCTTGGTTCCTCATGGTGTTTTGCCGCGGTTTGTAAACTTTTCGTTAACTAGTTGATATATGTCTCCGTGTTTAATGTTCCGCAATGAAGATATTTAGCGACCCGACTGGCTCGCCGTATCCCTCATATTACTCATTTCGGGTGCCTTACGTATCTATTGTGTTAGGTATATGCGCTTCTGAAGGCACTTCTTCGTTTACGAGTTCGGCAAACAACCATTAGGTGTATCGCATAAATTCCGAAACAAGTCTCGATTTGATTAGAATTTTCACCGATGACGAAAGCGGCCGCAAATTTAAGTCGCCGTTAATGGCCGCCGGTGCAAAAACGGCATTCTCGATAAATAAAACGTTGGATTAATGTTAATGTCGCTACATTTAGTTAAGTGCAACGCGGTTAGCGATAATTCAAAAGTGATGACGTCGAGCGTACGGGACCCGCCCATTAGCGAGGATATTTCATTACGGGACGCTTCCTACGGTGTCCCGAAAAAGGGATAAACGGGACACCTTTGGTCGGGACGCTTTATTATTTGGGACGTTTAAAATTTCGTTTAAAAACGAAACGGAAAAAAATATATATGGATCAGCGGATTGTGAATTTTGTATTTTTTTATTAGAAAATTTTTAGGTATGCTTTTATATACAATTTCAAAAAATTTCTTCAGACTCGAAAAATCTTAATCCAATCCGTAAAGCGGCACCGAGTGCACAATACAAAATTAACAGCGCATTTAATTTTATTTTTTCCCTGGAAAAATACTTCAGACTACTTCCAGGCGAGTTTTCCTAATTGTCGATGCTCGAGGAGTGTCCGTCGTTATAACAACACAACCAAAGTATACCAAGATTATAACTTCGCCGACGAAAAACTTATTTGCATACCTCGCGAAATCTTCGGCATTCCCCTCTACAAAAAAAGCGTATTAAATTCTTTAAACTTTATCCCGATCGGACGAGATGCTGTTGATAATTTCCGAATCATTACTCCTCGAAGTTGCGATTATTATTAATGCGAACGGTGCGCTTATTTATGGCCGAGCCTGCGGGGAAGAAATAGGACACTTGCTCAAGTAATAAAACCAATTATTGGTCGCAAACTATAGACATTAGCGACGGGGGTGACGAAGGAGCTGGATCCGAGGGGTGCTTGGGAGGGTTTTGGGTGGGTTTGGGTGGTTGTTGGCGAGGCCACAGAACGGCACTTGTCCTTTTCTTGGTCGTGTGCAGTAACTGGCTCTGGGGACGTCTTTTGGACCTCATGGCTTGATGGCTGCTCCGGAAGGCTCGTGTGGAGCTGGGATGTTATGGGTGGTGGAATTGCGTTGATCTCGCGGGAAGATTTCCGGTTTGGTGGAAGTCGGAAGTGGTTCTTTCGTTTGTTTCGGGATTGTGTTGGGTAAATGGACGATATATGATTGGGTGAATGATTGAGAAATAAATTTTAGTGTTCCTGTTTGTTTTGAAGAATAATAGCGTTAATTGTTATATGGATTTTAATTGAGATCTATATAAAAAAGATGGGTTTATGATGAAAAACTAACTCGATTTTTATTTTATTTTTATACACATTTTTATGATTTTTTTTATAAAATCTAAAATATTTTCCTTTTTATATATTATTTACTAATCTGAATCCGTTATATAAATTATTAATTTTAATTTAAAAGCATTTTTTTAATTCTATTTTATAAGGGTTCAAATAAAAATTATGGAATCCAAAGAACGACTATCAAACGAAATCGAAAATGAAAGTATATATAGAAATCAATCGTTGAAACAATTTATGCTTTTGTTTGTAATAATAATCCACCCAATCCTCTTTTTACATGGTTCCAAAATATTACGATTCAAGGAAGAGGAACCGATTATTTTTTACACGGTTTTTTCACAATAACTCGATATAAAAATTAAATTAAAAAATGTATTAAATATTATGCCAAAATGGTATAATTCGGTAAAGGCCGATATACTGCTATAATTATAGTTATTAAAAAACCTGTTTTTTGATGATTTTATATTGCGAAATTTTTCCACGTTACACATTTTTTATGAAATACGTTTGTATGGAAGTTCTATACAAATATATTAATGAAACCTATTTCAAATTATTATAGAGTCATCATACATCTTTTCACACAGTAATTTCTGGAACGTATTCCCCGTGTAAAAAGAAAATTGGTTGCATATATGTGAAAAAATTCTCAAATTATATTTTTTTTTTAATTAAAGCTTATACCAAAAATAAACAAGTAACAACCGCATACGAAAATATCAATAAAATCTATCAAACATTTCCCATCCACCCCTCGAAGAATTTCAAAAACACCCATAATTTAAAAAATCACTTCCGACCCGATACACTCCCACATAAAACAAAACTTAAACAACAAATCACATCAAACAACCCGACTCCCACGTCACTTAAAAAATAATCGAATATCAATGAGAATCGCCCGCCCAAAACCATCGACTCCCACCGAGCCCCTTCGACCCCGTTAATTGGCCACCCGTCCGTTCTTACAGTCCTCGTTTCCACCTCAACACACCCACCACCCACCACCCACCCCAAGACAGGGCTGAAGATCGTCCCACCCCGGGTGGCGGCGGCGCGACATAAAACAACAATATTTCATCTCACACCGTAACGCCACAAATCGAACTAATAACGCGGCCATTATGAACATAAACTCGGGGCAAAGATTTAAAGTTTGCACATAAATTTGATATATATATAATTACTTATAGCAGAGGCGGGGGCACAGCCCCCTTTCGGTACATAGGATCGGGGCCCCCGTCTGACGTGTACGCGCTCTATATATCAGTGAGAGAACGCCGGGTCGAAACTTCAATAAGTCTAAACCGAATTTGATATTCATGTTAAAGAGACGAGACAGATGTTCGTAACCTGCATTGGAATCGGTGATTGTTGAAAATAAATTTTTTTTAAATTAATAGAATCGTTGAATTCGTTTGTGATTGTTGATTATTTTAAAGTTATTTTTTTAACTATGAAACTTTCGAACAATATATTCATTGACGCACTGATAGAAAAAATACTATTTTAATAATGATTAAAATGATTTATGTATTATTATTATTATTGTTGTTGTTGTTGTAGCAGAAGTTTATTTTTTAAATCAATTTCGGTTAAATAACAATTATTTTCAACAAAGCAGACTCTTTCGACCAACCAAACCAATTACAGCTTTACACTCTAAATTCACGTATACATATCAAATTTAACCTTTTCAACTTCAAATTCAACTAATTAAATTTCAAATCAAACCTTTTACAAATCAAAATTTATTTCTTTATTTAAATTCATTTTTCAATTTTTTTTTAATGTTTTCATGAAATGTTAATAAAAGTTAAATATTATACATATGATAACTTTAAATTTCTTCAGATTTATTTATTAAAGAGTATAATTTATCATGTATGTAAAAATTTATAAAATTTAACAACTGATTATGAAATTATCACAGTCAAATTAAAAAATAGTTTGTGTTTCATTAATTACAAAAAATAAACCTCTTGCCTCTAACCCATTTATTTTTTTAGTAAAATTTTGATTGATTTCTCATAGTGGAATTTGATTTGTATAAGATTGAATTAAAATTTGTAGTTATTTATTTGAAATTGACACTTTCAATCGATAAATTCATTGACTCACTATCATAAAAAAAATGATGAAATAATATTCAAAAAATTCAATTGAAACTTTTCATCAAAATCTTACTTCATATGAAGGAATATATCAACACTAACTTTCGACATTCCAAACCCATTATACCTATTAAAAAAAACTCTCATACTATAATACATCGAATTTGGCGCACATCACCATACCTATCAAAAAAACCTCACACACCCAACACCAACGAACCCCCCTCAAAAATCCAACACCACCCCCAAACACGCACCCATCGCCTTCGACGCAACCAAACACCGTTTGTTCGTCGCCGTTCACCACCTCAGCAACAACGCGCGGAGATCGCACAATCGAACCTCCCCCGAAACACACGCGAACTCAAACACGGCATTATCCCAGAAGTGGTAAAGTCGTAAAGCGGCAACCGGCGAAGAAGAACGGGCAATCCCCGCGGCTGGAAATTAGAAGCTCGGGTAGTTCTTCTCCGGCCAAAAGACACGGCGGGGACCGAACGTAGCTCACCCGCAAATTCTGAAAAGCTAATTATACTTAATGCCGGAGCGTATAGTGCAAGTTTATATGTGTGTGTATGGTGTGTGTGTGTGTGTGTGTGTGTGTGTGCGCTCGCGCGCCGGATTATGGCCGTGAAAGATATCGCGTCACAATCGAGACGTGACGCTTAAGAAAGTTGGGCTGCTGGGTGCGTTTCGGGGATGAAATTTGAGTTTGAGCCGGGAGTTTCGGGGGATTGTGTTTGAAATATTGCTGAGGTGATCGGGTTGTTGGTGGTTAGTTTTTGTTGGGTTGTTTTGTTGCGAGGAAATGTGATTTTGTATCGATGAGGAAGTTGGTGAATAAATTATTTTTTTATGATTGATTCGATTCGATTTAATAAGAAAATGTCTTTGATACAGGTGTTCTTCAACTTATGTTGCAGAATCTCGGAGAATCTTCAAAAAAATCAATTAATTTTATTTATATAAAAAAAATTATTTTCAATACAATGATATGATTGAATCTATATTTTTTTTGAAATTTAATAGCCGTAAGTAACGGTAGCCTTATAATTTATCAAGCTATTTTTGAAAAATAATTAATCAAAAAATATATTTATATTATTTTTCTTTATTTCGAACGGTCGTAAGTCGAGGAATATCTATATTTATTTTTTCTGGAAAATTATGGAATTATAATACTGTCTATAGTAAACATTCTGTAAATGAACAAATGAGTCATGTTTTCATTATCAATTTAAAAGTAAAAACAATTTTATAATGAGTTGTATCAAATATTTGAATTTTTAAGAATTAAAAATATTCACTCTACATACACCCAATTCTATTTTTACACAACATATAAAAATTGGAAATAAATTCAATCAAAATATTTGGATGAAACTTTTATCCAAATATATTATCATAAATTTTTATTTCATAACTAAACTGTTTACTGTCCTGATTTGGATCTTACCATTACAGCACATATATTTTTTTTTAGATGTTTAAACAATGTTAAAGTGAGAAAAAATGCAATATAAAAAATTAACCAATTCTTTTTCTTGCACTGTATTATTTCGAAACCGTATAAAATAACTTTGGCGTACATACGTCGTACAACAAACTTTATCAAAACTATACGAATGATTCCCATTATATTCCACAACAAGCATGAAACCCAATAAATTATTTCTCTTCACAAAATCAGAAATTCCCGAATTAATAATCCGCAAATAGTTTTTCGTTCGTGCCGCGCTTCACACACACTCGCACCCCCCCCCCCAATTGAAATACGGACTTCGAACTTCCGATTGTCGTCACTTTCTCAACACCCTACCCCCCTCCCCGAAATAGCCACCCACTGTACACCACAATATCGCCATTTATTCGCATTCGAGTCCTCCGAACCGCGGCGATCATGTACCCGCAATAATTCCGTACACACATCGGAGGAGGCGTCGCGGCCGAACTTTGCAGATTCCCGGTGATTTACAGCGACCGATTTCCATTGTTTTGCGTTCAGATTACGACGTAGACACACCAGGAGGTGGGTTCGGTTCGGAAGCCGATGTGTGTATGTGCCCAGAGACTTACCACTACTTACCGAAGCGGGGGCATAGTTTACCTCTAATAGTTACCGCGCTCCCGTCTTATTATTGTGTGCGGGATGGTAATGTGACCCCCTTAGCTTCTTCTCGCGGCCATTGTGTGTGCATATCTCGTTAAAGTTATAAACTGTGTGGGTGTGTGAGGACCTTTGCAGGAGCGAATAGGCACCGCAGAATCCAAACAGCCATATATCACGGTATTCGTTCGCGGCTAAGCAAACAATTCGCGCTCATTGGTTGTGTTATTGTCGCGCTAAGACATGTCTATCGGTTGGGGATAGTTTGCGGTGGTTTGTTCGTTCGGTTGTTGGATGTTGTTGGTGAAGATCTCCTCCGGTATGCTGACGCGTCTTGAGGAATTTTCCAGTTAACAATCGAGATGTGTGGAATAGTTTGTCATGAATTGTAGCCGCACTGTAAATCGGCCCTTGTAAAAATGTTAATGGCTTATATTGTTATAGACGTACATTCCGAAGGTGTATGCGAACGCTTAATTCGCGAAGATGATAAAACGGGAAACGGTAATGCCGTGAAATATGGAAGTAGTTGAATTATGGCGGCGAGTGCGGCCCCACAGGATTAGCGGGCGGCTCTCCTTAATATTCGGAAATAATAATAAAAAAAGGCAGCGGACAAAAAGAGCCCGTTCTGAAACAAAAAAAAATGAGAGAGCCCGGGTCCTAGGACACAATATCAGCATAAATCAGGCTTTAGAGCGCGAGCGCGCTCTCCGCGTCACGTGTCCTTATTTATGAAGTGTCCTGCGGGCCGCAATTAAAACACAAAGAAAATTAGAAAAAATCAGAGCCGTTGGCCGCGTTTTGTTACGTACGTATGCTGTATGGAAATTTTGGAAAATGTGTCCTCTTTTTGTTTGGCGAATATGTGTTTGTTTGGTCGCTTTTGTATTTTTGCGAAAACGGTTATTGATTGCGGTCGGATTCAAGTGATTTTAATTAATTTTTGAATTGAAAATTTTATATTTTCAAACTAATTAAAAATATATTTCTACTTAACAGTACCATTTGATCGATATTCACATATATATTTTTTTAATATTTCCCTTCTAATAATTATCAAAATTATTAAAAATTATTCGACAACAAACAAAACCGAATTCCACCGAAAACAGAAAATCCTCCGGACCGAACCCAACGCCCATCCACCATTGAAAAACCCTTCCTCCCTTACCACCCTCCCCGTAAACACTCTCGTCGGCGGAGGGCGACAGATTTTAATGTTATTTCGAGTCACACAAATTGTTTAAATAGCGCCATTGCTCACGGCCGGGAGACGTTAACTGGAACTCATTAGAATCGCGAGCGTCTGAGCCCCGGCCGGGAAAGGGTTAACGGTTTTCCTCTCGCTTCGGGTACGTCTATCGTCGCGAATACGTCTATATCGCTCTGGATGGTCGTAAAAATTAATTGGTTCATCCGATTGTGTTTGTATCGCCGGTGGGTGGGCGGGCGGTCGTGTGCGGTTTTCGTTGTTCGCAATGATTTTGTGATATTGTCGGTGGGCGGGTTGGGGCTGGTGTAATTAGGTACGTTTCGGGGGTTTTAAGTTGTCGCTGTTGAATTGTTTCGTTTTTAATCTGGTTTTATGCGAAATTTCAGAGGCATGCATGGAAATTTTCTATATTGTATCGATCCGATAGTAATTGGTTGTGCTTGTAATCCGATTTTCATTTGACTTACAAATCAAAGGTTTATGGCGCATTGATTTGAACCATTCAATGAAATTAGGCATCATGTTAAATTGTTGCGTATAGTCTTGATGTAGGTAGTTTTAATATTCAAATTCACTAAATCAATGAAAAAATATTAACCTAGAATATTTTATGTAATGATAGTTAAATGTTATATTTTGGAAAATAAACGAACGGAAAAGTATCGTGCTGTAAAAAGTAGCAGATTTCTGATATGCAGCAGTACTGATAGTAGCAGGTTATGATATTTTAATACGACAGCCAATTAAATGGATAAACTGATATTTTTTCGACTCAATGTGATTTTTTTTATTTTGATCCATGAACCGCGTTTTATATTACAGAATGTTCTCAACTTAATAATAGAATAATAATAATATGAAAGATTACCAGATTTTTTTTTTTAAGTAAGAACACATACACACATCCCACAAAGAATGAAAAAAACTGCCAGATATTAATTTAATCCCATAATCCAATCGGTTTTATATTTTTTCCGAAATGAATTGATCGTAGATGACGACAGCTCGTAATTTAATAAGTAATTTTTGTAAAATAATTATATTATTTTGCGAATCGTTGCAATTTAAAACGTCATAAGTCGAAAACTACCTATATATATTTTCATCAAAATAATCCTTTTTAACTATAAAAAAACCAAATATTCTTCCATTTCTTAAACTCTTCATCTCAAAATTAAAATCATACACCACATTACCCACGATCATTCGAAACAACCGATTCAGCACCAAACCCCACACACGA
>JAOXNN020000011.1:156016-167035 GCA_028571205.2 Hydropsyche betteni
CTGCAGGACAAGGTCTCCCCATCAAATATTGGGGGTCTAGGCTATATACCTTATCCGAGAGCCAACCTCGTATTGAATACATTTTTTTTATACCTTGTTAAAATTAAATAAAAAGTAAAAAAATCGATTCAAATTTTTTTTTTTAAATCTTGTTATTATAATATATTTCGGAACCGTGTGAAAATTGTTTTGGACGTACATATGTTTATTTCTGTACAGGTTAATACAGTTCAAAATCCTACCTTTTAAACTTCAAATTCAACCATTGGAAGATACTACCAAGAAAAGGTTGAATTCGAAGTATTAAACCTGTTATATGGTATGAGTTTAGTATTTTGAAAATTAATGTCATTCAATCAGTTGGAAATTTGTAACTTTAAGAAATTGTGATTCATTTTTAAATTTAAAATTATTCTTCTTTTCAATTCATTTCCATGCACACAAATACAATTTCACCACCATGGCATAACAGTTTTTACCCCAAAGTCGCCAGTGATCAAATCATTAATCATCTCATTATCGGAACATGATGGCATGATAGAAAACGGCAAAAATTGTATCAAAAATCAACAGTAAATCTAGTATCGAATTCATATTATATTCAAACATACTAAATATTCTTTATACAAAAAACAAACCATTAAAAGCACAGTTATCAAAATCGTTTCACACATCGACAAAAAACGCGACAACATAATTTCCAATTAAAACCATAACTACGCATCCCAATTAACACTAAATCCAACGAGCACAAACATCGAACATAATTACGGGACGAAATTGCGAAATTTTATAATACGCAACCCACCCCCGCCTCGCAAAATATATTTTAATTGATATTGCACACGTTTCACCCGCGTAAAAATATGCAAAAACCCCTCCGACCGCACCCCCCGCCCACCCACCGAGTCCTCCGAAGCCTCTCGACGATGGCGGGGGGTTGCCGGGGGTTAAACAATAAACAATAAAGAACGAAAGGGTTATCGCTTCGTATCCCATCCGAAATGAGCGCGCTTATACACTGTGTTCCGCAGATGTCTAATGGCTGAGCGCCACTTGCTCGATATTACCTTTATAACAACACAATGTGTGAGTGCGAATATATTTATTCTATGTGTATGCGCGAGTGCGTTATCCCTTTTCTAATTAGGCCTCCATAACATAATGCTAACTGTGATATGTGTTACCTCCGGCGTGTGTTCAAATGTGCGAAATCATATTCGTATATATTTTAATTACTATTTTGTTTTCGGGTCGCCGTTTTATGGTGTGAGTCGCAAACGGTTCGGGTTGAGGGGGTGGGTGGTCAATGGGTACCCTTCGGATGGATCGGGGAGTGAGGGTCAATAGAAGTGTGTGTTACTAGTTTGGATTTTATGTTTTGTAAATTTCATAATTTTGTCAATTATAAATTTTAGGCTGTAAATAAATTAATTAACTGTTTACTAATCGTTGTTTGACTTCATATTTTAAGTCCTTGAAAATTTGTTTGAAAAGTACACTTGGTTCCGTAGTTAATGTTATGTTTTGATGATTAATGATTTATTTTTTGAATGCAATAATTTTCATCAATCATTAAAGTTATGCGACATGAACTATTAAGCATGATTGAGTATCGTTAACTTTAAACTATTTGAAAAGAAAAAGGTCAATAAAATTCAATTCTTTAAAACTTATATTCGTCTTACATAAGAAAAAAAAGGAAATAATGGTCTTCATTGTATGCAGTCTTATCTTTTAATCTTGCATTTTATTAATAGAAAAAAATAAAAGAATGAAAGTGAACAGTGAAAGATAAAGATGGATTTTTTCTATAGTTCTTTTCTTATTATAAAAAATCCTAAAAATATTTTTTGCCATTTTTATTTATCCAAATATATTTAAAATTATAATATCTATAATTTATAAGTTATTTTAAATGATAAATCTGTTCATAAATATATATTTAAAAAAAAAATTGGGCCGACTAATATGTTTGAACAGTAATGTATATGATCAAGAATAATATTCAATATTCAAATTTCTTGATACTAAAATAATTTTAAAAGAATAAAAATCAATCGAAAATTCAATGGCATTAAAAAATGAATCATATAATAGAAGCTATTATAGCAATCATCATCTTTATCAACATGCACACTAATTACTGTGAACACTTTTCCAATGCTCACCCATCACAAACAATCCTCACCCAATTTACGCAACACAATCCCATCAACACACAAAACACAAAATACGACGAAACGACACATATTATACACACTCTCCAAAACAATTTTTCCCCGTTATAATTATAATTCGAAATCCCAAACGAGCACATTCAAGATGAATCAGAACACGGGCACTTTCGGACGGTCAATATGTGCGGGCGCAATTACGAAAGTATGAGCGTACTCTGGGAGGCTTTCGGGGTGGTGGAAAAGGGGTTGTATGCGTGTGTCTCTTTGGGGGTATTATAATGCGTTGGGCCGTTTCGAAGCGGGCCGTATGTGAACGGATTCCAATAAACAGCTTTCTGGGGTTGCCCATTAAAGGTATATAAGAGGATATAAGATTGTGACAAATGGTCGTAATATTTTCCAATTTCGCGCGCGCCACTATTGTTCGCGTTCGCATTAATTAAAAATTATACGCGCGGGCCGTTTTAATGCGACCAAGCGTTTTCATTTGGAAAATGATGAGTCGGGCTTTTTACGATTGTTTCGTTCTGTAATGTTTCGTATAAATAATTACCGGTATTGAGTGGCGCGATGAAATTCCGTTGACACAATGCTGTATGGAGGTTAATAGTCGCTCGTCAACGTAAACGGCGAATTGTTCATAGAACAACATGTACGATGTGTCAGGTGGTATAAACGTGCCGGTGGACTGTCTGCGTCTATGAGGGACCGCAAGCGGGCCGCGAACCATGTGTTGCGTTCCCCTGCCACAGGGAATGATCACCTTGTCACAACCGCGTAGCGAGAATGTGACGAATTTGTTCACGCTATGTTGGGATCGTTATTTAATTTTAATTCGGTATGAAAATATTGGGGAAAACAGTTCGCATATGAAAATCGTCAGCGCCATCTATGGGTCAATTAAAATAGTTACTAGATAAAGAAAATATATATATTTTTAACAATAATCTTGTTTTATCAAAGGTTCTGGTTTTAAATATTCATTTAATCAAAGCGACATTTTATGTTATCAATAAATTAATATCACTAAATTGAAATAAAAACATTATTCGAGAATTGCTTATATCGTATCAAGAAAATTTTTGACAGTTTATGAAAAGCATCGTATTTTTTTTTTAGTTTTTTGCCGATATAGATTTTTGAATTCCTGTTTAGGAAAAAAACACAAAAATAAGGTTTGTCTTCCACTTTATCATTCGTTTGAGAATTATTAGTGTGCAAGTACAAGATATCGAACTTTTTCTTAAATATCAAAGTAATAATAACTCAAAAACTATTAAAATGGAGACTTATCCTAGACCTTTGAAACAACTGTAGACCAAGCATACTATGATTTTATTGAATTTGATTAAAAATCATCAAATCGATATTTTTCAAACGATTATAAAGAATAATAAAGGTTCATAATTCTAAATTGGATTTCTCAAACATTTCTGGATCGTTCGACGTGGACGAAGAGTGGTGCTTAACCCGTTAACCGCCGGCTTTGTCGCCGTGTCTTGCCGTGTGTTTAGTCGTGTCACTTGTTGTGTATGAATTATGAGCGAACGGAACTTTGACACGTTGCTTAACCGACTAAAGAGAATACGATTGCGATGATTAAAAGCAACACAGCCCGGATGAAGACGCAAACTACGAGCTTTCCGCATCATCCCACCACTCGACATTGGCAAATTCGAATCGAAAGACATTTAATCACCGATATATATATTAAAAAAACAATAAACGTAACTTAAGCGAAAATCCATTACGTCCGTTTTATGAATACGCGGTCTTCCCAAATTAAATTTGCCTTTTTCGAAAATTCACACAACCTTTTTACACGCCGGCACACGGCTCCTTTCATATTCTCAAACGATGTTTGCTAATTGGAAATTATTGGGAACGAACGGGTCGCTCGCGTGTGTGTGTGTATGTATGTACGCTTTTCATGTAATACTGTAATACCGTAGCTGGTTAATTAGAGCAGAGTCAGCAGGAACCATCTGATTGGAATTGAAACGCGCGAGCCACTCGACGAAAAAATCTGCTCCTATCACTTCACTTTTGCGGCCGTGGCTCGAAATTTTTTGGAAACGTGCGTCGATTGTGTATATTTTTTTAGACGTATATGTGAACTATTCAATTATTATCGATAATTTTATAATACGTAATAATTCGCATGATTACGCTCATATCATTGTGCTAAATCCTAAATAATATATTAAATTGAAAAAAAATATATTGTGCATATGATGATAATGTGCTCTTCAACTTTTTACAATAAATGATTTAAAAAATATTTTATTAAAATTCTAAATACATAATGCACATTTCATTTTATTCAAAAATGAGTATCAAATATAATATAATCGCCATCAAAAAAATTTTAGCGCTAAAAACACCAACCAAATCAAAGATAATATCAAAATTCGAACACATTACAACAATATTTTGATATTGAAAAAAAAATTGAGGTGACGCAGTGTCCTCGCGAGCATGTCGCTATCCGCTTCTAATTGCTTCGATATTGTGAGGTGGCTTTGTACGTACGTATTGTCCGGTGCCTCCTTTATTGCGCGATAACTAATTGAATTATGGCGCATTACGGATATGCTCTCCCTCTTTGCCGTTATTATTTTTTTCCTTACACATATAGCCGCTTTGAATATGTACGTTTATAACGTGTACGAGTGTAATAGGTGGCGATACTGAAATACAGATGTTGCGAACCGTCCGTTGTATATTAACCCTCGATTACGTACACGAATATCGTAAAGGTCCCTCTCGCTAATCGGTTTTCTTTATGAATTTTATTCTTATTATTATTATTTTTTTAATGATGGATTGTATTTTATTATATTTTATTGAATCTATAATGTTTGAATTATAAAAAAAATAATTTTTTTCTATTTGTAATAGGTCTTTAAAATTAATTCGAATATTTTTTATAAGCTTTCGTTTGAAGATTCAATGCTTAAAATGTGTTTTTTTTTTTTTAATTTAAAAGGATTATGGAAAACCTATGGATTCATAATATTATATATTCTTAAAAAAAAGGTTACTTTTCCAAAAAATAATTTTAATAAAGTTTCAATAAACTCTTTGGTAAAAGTGGCAATTAGCTTAAGAACGGTATTTATGTGAGGGCACCTGGGGGCCACTATGCACCATGTGAATATAGCAACAACTATAAAACAATCTCGGTCTGAATTCGATTGAATAAGATACGTTCAGCTTCGCCCATCAATGCGTTCAGACTTTTGACTGACTAAGCATGCGATATTCAAAAAATGCGTTTGGTTTTACTGACTGAGAAAAGCGACTTTGCCCAACCAATCTCCACGTTCAGTTTTTCTAAAAGAAAGTGGAAGTAAACACATCTGGTTGTCGCTAATAAAATTTGGTGCGGGGTGACGCTATAGATTACCCGATTTGTACGTATGTATGTATTGCATGTACACCTACTTAAATTGTCTTATGCTAATCACCACCTTTACCAACTCCTAAAAAGTCGAAACCAACAAGTTAATAATTATTATATTAAAAAAACACATACTTTCACACTCTGAAATCTCTCTTTCACGTTATAGACGACTCACTCGCGTATCTTTCCCCAGCACAAAAAAATCTTAAAAAAAACCCTCCCACGAAATACCCACCGACACTTAACGAAAGCGGACATTATCCTCTCGCGCAATAACCGAATCGCAATAATTTCCCTCAGTACCGTCGTTGCTTTGATTTACTCGCGATAATACACAGATACGCGAAACAAAACGTGAGCAACCCGTTACACCCCCATAATCGTCCGAACCACCCTCCCCCGAAAACCGCCCACGACCCCAGCCATCCAGCTTGCGTCGCGAGCATCCTCACTTTCATTAAAATATATTTTCAAATTTTAATGTTAACTGCCCGCCAGCCGGGGATCCTAACGTCGTTAGGCCCTTTCGCGTAAGCACCACCCCCATGGATGTTTTTAGACTTAATTAGAAACCGTATATGAAATAATATGGAGGCTACCTTTTGTGCCCGGCGTTCGGCGTCATGTTATTGTAATTCATGTCGCAATAAATAACGGATTAGGACGAACAATGAAATTTCACCGACGCCGCGTCCATAATAAGCAATTTCGCGTGTAATTGAAATATTAAATCGTTAACGGTTCGAGTGCCGTCTTTGTGTTTTGGATTTTCGGATTTCGCACTTTCGCGGGGTCGCTTGATGGACGTCGAGTCGTTAAATTTTATTTTGCGAGCGTAAAATTTGCGCACGCATTGCCAGTTTTGTCGAGGGTTTCGATGTGAGGGTTTTATTGCTCGGTTTATGTATGGTTCCACTATTCGTTGATTAATTAGATAGATATGTATATTTTTATTGACAAAGGCACCGTATTTTCTTACAATTAATACGAAAACGATATAAATTTTATTTTTTTTATCAGAATGGTAATATTGTTAAAGTAAATAGTAAGATAGATGTATTAGATCAATATTTATTTGTTTTGATTTAAAAAACTAAATAATCAGTGAATATTCAGTGGATAGTTATTCATCGTTGATCCTATTTTTGCAATTCTCATCTGTTAAAATAAAATAATGGAACTCAAATTTCAGATAAGAACAAAAATACTCTATTATTAGGTTTCATATATAATACAGAATTCTATATGTATAATTATAGGATAGATCAGACCAATTAAAAGGCCTGCATTAAATCAAACGAAGCACCAACAAAACAAAACTTTATTATTGACGATACGTAGCGGATGTGCACAATTGTCATTTTGCACATACACACTCGGAGAAATATCCACCATAAAGGCACAATAGTACACGGCGGGGACCTCGTGCTTGATTTATTCCCGATATTATTGCGAGAGCGAATTTCGCGTCGACGAATTTAAATTATGCTTATGCTAAGGAGATAACGAGCGCCCGCGAAACTCGATTTAAGCGCCGCCCCCCCCCCTACTCCCGTTTCGCGATGAATTTTACGATTTTAATTAAAAATATATATCATTTGAATGAAAATTATCTCGGAAACAATAGCTGCATGAGTCATAATTAGCGAAATACACATTACGCCGCGCGGGCGGATACATCGCGCGTTTTATTGCGCGAACAACTCGTACATGCTTTCCGTACTGCGTGTCGGTATTAGCTTATATATTTGCGATTTTTAATTCGGTAATTAATTTTTTCGAATCGTTTTTTTTAATCGGTGGGCTTAGGTTTGAGTGAATGGAATTTTTTTGGTTTGAATTTTTGAATTGGAAGTTTTGTTTGTTTCGAATGGAGGATGTTAATTGATTGTTTTTTTTTATTATTATTATTTGTTAGATTTTATTTTGAATATTATAAATTTATTTTTTTTTATTGTGGGATAGTTTTTCATATAATATAATTTTAAAAAAAATGATTTCAATTCAAACACTTGTCTTTTTCTTTATGAATCTAAAAATTTTCTTAATAATTTTCAAATTTTTTTTTATTCAAACGAAAAACAATTACAAGTATTCCTCGACCTTTGATAGAAGCATGTTCTTCAATCTTAGTTGTAAATTGAATCATTCGAATCCATATGAACAAAATCAATCAATTTTATTTATATAACCCATATCTTGCCTTCTTTTTAAATTGGAGATGCATTGAGATGCGTAAACTTTTTGCTCGTAGTTGGTTGTAATTAGTAAAATAAGATATATAATATTGACAAATTTAATTAAAAATAACTTTAAAATATAATTATAAAAAATAATCTAAATTTGTAATATACGCTTCGAGTAGTAAGCGATATAATCTAAAATTTTTAGGTAAATCGCAAAAAAATTTAAAAATTCGATTCAAATTCGATTGAATCCATATTTTTTCTAAAATACATTGTCAATAAGTGACCGTAGTTCGAAATTTATAAGTAATTTTCAAATTTTTTTTTTCTTTGGTCACAAGTCGATGACTACCTACATATGCACTACAGCAAAAAAGATCGTCCCATCTACACATTTTCACCTTACAATTAATTTCCCGAACATCTCCCAACGACCGATTCATCAAACCCGAATCCCGACTCCTCAACAACGGCTGCACTTCCTCCAACCCCAATACATGGCAACCCATAAACACACCATAACACATTTTATCAATCTCCCGCCCATCGGCCGGACATCGATCACGTCTCCGAAGCGAAAAACAATCGTCAACACACACACACACCAACCGCCGTTTATCTAACAGCCAAAACACCACAGACAAACTGCTCCGAAACAAAGATGTATGAAATATGGCCCGAACCCGCGGCCATGGGGTGGTTTCCAGATAATGCCCGACGTCAAGCGCTCCTCACGATGTATCACGATGTGTGCAAGAGGACGATGGACGGCTTCCCGAAATGGGGGCCCGGGGGCGCAGCCCCGGCCGGCGCCTGATAGATAATACGAAACTTGCTTACACAAAACGCCATAAATTCTCATCCAGCAGTCGTTTCGTATTAGTTTTTCGACATAAATCATAAATATGGGCGGGGGGCGTCGTTTGTGTTGTGTGTTGGCTCGTGTTGATTACGTCGGCCGAAAGGACGAGAGAGCCATCAAACAAGTTGGCAACATAAAAACGTCATGGTTTCGGTAGCGGTGCGTTCGTCGTTAGCCGTTGACAACTGTTGGGTTCGGGTTTTGTATGGGTTTTGTGGAATTTGTGGATTGGATGTGGTTTTTGGTTTAAATTTTCGTTTTTTTTTTTTTATTTTGAAAATAAAGATTTATTTAAATTTTTGTTGTGATTTTGTGGTGTGCTTAGCCCTTTGTATCATGGTGTTGCGAATTTGTAACAATCTCTAAAATGCGATTTTTTTCCATATAGCTTTAAAAATCATTTTTTTTAAATTCATTACATTTTGTTTATACTGAAAAATTAAAATATAATTGATTGAAATCCCACACTTCATAAAAAAAACATTATATGTTAAATTTTATTCTTCCTACATCATAAAATTGAAATCACCTTTTAAATTTTTTTGTCGAAAAAAATAAATTCATATAATGAAGGTTTAACGTCTTTTATCAAAATTACAATTCCGATATTAAATCTTAGGTTATTGAAATCATAATATTAATTTTTAAAAACTCTTGAACTAGTCACACAGATGATAATTATTCTACGGAAATATTAAAATTTTGATTTGATCAATCAAAACATTTTGTGACAAAAGTGGCTTTTGACGAATTGAATATAGTTGATTTCAAATCGCATCCATTAAATGACTTTACAACATGTCGCTCAATTTTATTGATTACAATTATATTAATTGTAATTTTTATACGATTCAATCAAATTAATAACGATATTATATGACTCTACCATATACCGTCACTAATTTGACCGAATCGTATAAACACTAAAATCAGCATAATCAAAAAATCATGAACTGTTAACACATCAACAAATTCTTATATTTTCAATTTAATACAGAACATACATAAAAAAATCAAAACCATCCCACCACAATCAAACAAAAAAAAAAGATGACTGACGTCTGGCTGTTCATTTCCCGCCCTCCGCCGCCAGATATGGCAACACTAAAATTCCACGCCATAAACCAATCAAATCGATTCGTGATAAATTGTCGACCATAAATAAAGTAAATGGCTGCCGTGGAATTGGCATGATGAGTTATGCATCCATCCACGCAACTGTGCCGCAAAAATCCGCACCCCCCCCCATAGAAAAACCACCCTCGAGAGCCTGCCCCACCTGGATCATGCTCGTCTCCCGCGCAGCCTTTGGGAGCGTCGTCAAACGTCAAAAGTTGGCGGGAAAAATTTGCCTCCGGCCACGTCCAACTGTCAAAATCCGGCGGCCATAAATCCGTCGCTCCGGCGTAATTCCGACCGAATCAATAACAGACGTGTCACGATAATTTATGTTATCAATCGTGTGCGAAAGAAGTTTCGCGTGTGTTCGTGTGTAACCTTGAAAGTTAGGGGTGTGTGTGTGTGCTTTTGGCGGGAAGTTTTGTTGCGCGGGTGGGTTACTGTTGAATTCCGGGGGTGGATGGAATGTGGGTTTTTTGCGATTTGAATAATGGGTGTTTGCGATGTTGGATGTTTACGGATAATGATCGAATATGATATTGTTTTTAGGTTTCGATGTATTTTTTTTTTTTGAGTTATTCATAAGCGAATTCATGTTGAAAACTTTTGGGAAGTTGTTCGTTTACTTTTTTTTTTAATGTTGAATGAATTTTTGTTCAATTTTCGATTCGTAAATATTTGATTTCGTATTGTTTAAATTTGTATTATAGTAACTTCCAAATATTATTGAAGTTAAGCAACTTATGCAATAAACACTAGACAAAATATGATTGTATAATATAATGTGTTATAAATTTTATTGATAAAATGTTCGTCTATTTTTTTGAGTTTTTTCCATCGTTTTCGGAAAATTGTTATAATTAGAATATTTCCAAAACTTAAAATATACAACTTCTGAAAACCAAATTAATTAATTAATTAAATCGGTAACAAATTTTGACTTGAAAAAATAATGAAAATGGCAGCAATAATACTATTATACATAAAAATATATGTAAACCATAAAAAATGTACAGATTTCTTTATCTATATTAATGATTCTTGGAGCGAAAAATAATGCAGTCTGTATTTGACGATGATTTCAACGACTAAACTCAATCTAACATTCCACTTTACACTGAAGTTAAACTACAAGTGACGTAATTGGCTCTTAACTGAAACTATACATCATTTTCTTGAAAGTGAGATCATTTATAAAGAATAATTTTAGTATTCTAACTTCTATAAATTTATCTTATTACTACTAATACACAGTATAAGAAAATT
>JAOXNN020000011.1:170717-185692 GCA_028571205.2 Hydropsyche betteni
GCGACTTTTTCGCGAATATGGTCTTTATATGCGTATACAGTTAACGTCTATAATATGATGCTTATTACCTACTACCTCTGGCTTCGCCTATATGTCTTAATTGTGTCAATAACAAATGAACTAGCTTTATTAATTAAATATTAAATATATTCAAATCGAGTACGGGCATTGGGTAGCCTCTACCTCTGACTTCACCTATATGTCACAAATAAATAACAAATCAACTATTTTGATTTTATTAATTAAATATTAAATATTCAAATCGGGCACACATTTCGAGTTCACCCAACCGGGTTTTCACATTTTATCGTTTTCCGTTTCATAACAAAACCACAGCCAATGTTGTTAACACCGAACCTATATACCAGTAAAAAAAATAAAACACAAACAAAAACACTAAAAATAACAAACAACTCCTAAACCTAAATTCCAACAACCTTCAAAAACCCAAAAATACAACTCACCTTCGACCAACCCGAAACACACGCGACCATCAAAAAACATGCACAAAAACCAACCCGAAACTCAAAACACACACATTAACGACCCAACGCTTAACCGGCGTAGCGCTGTAGGCGGCGTAGACAGGGTCGCAGCGGGGCCCGCAGTTTATGCATTAAAGTTGTTACGCCTATTAAGTAAATAGTAAAATATTGTTTATTGTCTAAAACGTCGTGCGGTCTGCAAAGCTGGATGAGGAGGGAAGCGCAAACAGACGAGCCTCGTCGGGGGCGGCCGCGCTGGAATTAACACCATATATTACTTGTAATTCCCCTTCGGTTCAAGTTATTACGACCCCGTCTCTCCTCTGCGTGGCCGCCCTACCCGCCCACCGTGGCCGCCCTACCTAAAGATGTGATCGTTGCTGGTTGTCGTTCGGATTTCGAATGATGGATGCGTCGTGGGAATCGATCTGTGATTTTTTGTGTTGGTTGTTGATGGGGTTGATGGTCGGAATGGTATGTGAAGTTGTCGTGTTGGATTCGAGTCTTTTGTATATGGGGATACGTTCCAGATACTGTGGTATAAAAAAAATGAATGACTATATAAAAATTGGAGATAGGTTCCAGAGGTATATTTGAATGAAAGTTCCATGCATGCATTACCATGTGGAATCATCTATAAAACATCGTACAATTATATACTTAATGTAATACTTACTTTGCAACGTTTTAAAGTGTAAAAAAATTATTATTTTTTTAAGAGTTTTTGGTGCATAGTTGAATCGATTTTTAATAATTGTTAAGCGACTAGATTAATAGTTTCATTGTGCCTTAATGATTAAATATTATTTGATCTTATAATACTAACAGTTGATCAAATGCATAAATTTACTTTGAAATGGTGACTCTCGTTAGTCATGGACACGCCAAAGTGCCGCTCGAAAGTCAACGGTTGGCGAAAAATGATTAGTTCTGCCGGCACTGGCTAGGTGTCACTAAGGTTTTCAAATGTCAATTTTCATTTGTCAGTTGTCGCGTGCGTGTGTATTCTGTTGTAAAATGATGTTTGATGTGTGGTGGGTCGCACATGATGACATGTTTTACTCAGCGATAAGTTTGACTGTGAAATGCGGCATTTGCCAACCAACCCCTACGTTTAGTTTTTCTAATTTTTTAATAAATTAACGACATCTAGCCAGCACCTGCGGAACTATTCTTTTCTCGCGTCCATTAGATTTTCATTGGCATATTCATAAATAAAATTAACAGATATTTCCGATGCTTGATTTCTTAAAAAATCGCCTTTACATCATATGACGTTTAAAATAATATAAAAAAATTTCATTCATATATACCTCGATGAATTTCAAAATTACCACCACACGAAACCTACACAACAGAAACCCACCTCGCCGACAACATTCGATTCATCCATAACACCGACAATATAACATTTAATTTAACAATTAACACGAATCGACAACAGTTGACGCGCGAGGGAGCGGCCCTTATTAAATTTTACGCCGAGACGCTTTCGCAAACGCGACGACCGAAACGGCAACGACACCCATAACAATATATATAATAATAATAATGAAAATAATAATAATGACGACGACAATAATAACAATAATGAACGCTAGACGGCGGCTAATAATAATAAGCATTTATCTGTTTAAACGGCGAGTCGTTAAAGTGTGATCCCGATGTAACGCCTTTCAATTCCTCATAACTCCGGCGCGAAGACTTAGGAGTGGGCGGGTCGCGGGCGGATTTCTCGATGGGGGTGGGCGGCAAGCAAGAAGCGGCACATTTTCATTATTTACGACATCGGAGGTCTTCTCTATTGCCAAACCGAGTTAAAGTTAGTGCTAATAATTGTTCTCGGCTTGGCGGTCGCCCTCCAGCTCCTCTGACAGTACCTTCTCCACTGTTAGTGCTTCTGGATCTGTGTGTGTGTGTCTTCGACCATATCTTTCATTACCTTATCTCGCGGCAAGTTGGTCTAGGTGTCCGGGATCCGAGTCCCGATCCCGGGATTCTCAATGGGCGGGTTTGATTCGTTATCGCGATCGGCTCAGATTGTGCTATGTACCGTTTCGTCGGGCGAAAGGCGTTTCGATAACGTATTAAAGCGACGCTTTCGATATCTGCGATTTACAAATAGGGCCATAAGGCAAATTTTGCACGTGGAATAGGATTATATTTGAATAGGGGGCCGCTGTTGTTTGAGTTTTATGGGAATAACTAGAGCTTGAAATGGATTGATTTTTGTTTGATGTGTTCACAGTACATTATTCAATTTCAGATTATGACAAAATATGAAGATATGATGGTTTTTTTTATCAATCAATTTGATATTTTGATAATAATTTACGTACTAAAATATTTTTATTCCGACAGCCAGTCAAATGGCTGATAATGAATGAAATTTTTGATCATTTTTTGAATATTCAATATCCACCTAATACCTTTCGACATGGTTTGTAGTAGCATAGATCAAGAAAGAAGAACCTATAATTGTTTGCCAGTTTTTTCACTTGAACACAGTATAAAAATTAATGAAAAATTGTTGTATTATATTGTTGTTACAATGGTAAAATTCAGTGCCGGCCAGTATTCCGTCGTAATTATAGTTATTAAATTTTAAAAAAATCGATATTTTTTCGATGATTTTTCCATATTACTCTTTTTTTGTAAAGTACATTTGGATGGAAGTTCTATCTATCTGAATATACTGATGAAACTTATCTTATATTTTTAGTAAGTCTCTGAAACGTATCACTGTATAAAAAGAAGATTAGGTGTATTCTCAAGAATTCTTTATTTAAAATTTCATCGAATTAATAAAATCTATAAAAAAAAAACTACAATAAGGAAAGATCTAACTATAATATAATAATAAAGTTGTAATATTGAGTAAGATTTTCATTTAATTATTTTCCAAAATGACAAATTTTTGAATCTATATAAAAATATTGATTGAACCGTCTCAAACACAACGTTTCTTATCAATCAATTATAACGGACGTAACCATATATCATTTTTATTATGAATACTTCCAGTATTTAATTCTTTAAAATTTTCATTACAAAAAAAAATACCGATTACATCGATTTTTTCAACCTGCAACGAAACCCACACAAAATAGAGACAATCGTTGAAAAATCGAATAAACCAATGAACCGAAAATAAGCACTGGACGGATTAACGACCGAACCGCATTCCGTAATCTTGCGAAACTCCCAGTAAACGCCGACCGCACTAAACCATTAACACGTTGTGCACCGCGCGTTCGTCATCGAGCATCTCCCCAGCCGCCGTAATAAAGCGTAAAGTATGTGACGTTCCGCTCATCTGTGCCTTCATTAGCTATTTAGGTTTTTGGCGCGTTTGTTTAGGCCGCACCCGCTAAGAGATGCTATCCACTCCCCGCTCGAAAGATAAAAGTTAATGTGTACAATTTGGGCCTAATTTATTATTACTGCCGAGATAATATAGGCTTAAAGCGGGGCCCGCGAGTTTTTCACGCCTAATGGAAATCTCCGGCCTCGATGATAGATAAAAACTCAACCCATGCCCCAATACGCTCGAAAAACATTACCGCCTCAATTGTACTTTTTTTCGGGAGCGAAAATATTTTTCGTTGTGCTTTCGCGAGGCGGAAAGGCGGCGTCGCTTCTTTGGTGCACCCATGAGAAATCATACGTCCCATTCATATGTATGCGGCTCGAAATAACGTTCAGCATATGAGATGGGTGATGCGAGGGCGGCCGGAATTGGGGTGGGCGGAAAGTGGGCGGTCGCGAGCGCCGCTTTTCAGCCAGAACCAATCTGAAGGGCGTCTTTGTCGAGTTTGCCGGAGGCGTGTTAAATATCTGAAGGTGCGATCTGCCGATTGTTCGGCAAGGTGGCCTATTTTTGTGTTGGGCGATAGATGTAGATGTTTGTCGTTTTAGTTTTAATTAATTCGGAAGATGGTAAATTAAGGGCTCGACGTATGCAAATGGTGTTCGATGTTGAGTGTTCGCGTGTGTGCCGGATGTCCATTGTGTTTTATCCGTGCGAGAGGGTCACCTGAGCAAAAACATAAAAGGTTTGACATCCCTACATGCCGACCGAGTCTGGTCAGAAAATACAATCAGAATTCCAACTAGTACCGTTTTAAGAGATCTCGCACCTTTTGCCGTACTCGGAGTGAAGCCCATTTGCTAAAGCTGCGACCATACTTTGATTTCCCTAAAATGTATTTTTTCAAATCTTCCCATCCTACGCTATTTTAAAATTTATTAATGCAACATTATATATAATTATTTTCTTATTAAAAAAAAATAATATTTCCATCGATAAATTTTCAATCCTCATCAATTATTACGTTAAATTCTTTTAAATTTATTCATATACAAAATACTATCAATTTCAATTTTTCATAAAAGAATATATTAAATCTAAATCGAAAAGATCTAAAATAAATTATATTCTCTTAACATTTGGTATCATTGGTTGCAGTGTAGTTGCACCCTTAGGTATGTTCAGCAAACCGACCGACGTTTTGAAATTTAATTTAATTCCGTGTCAAACTACTTTGTTATGGGCATCTAAATGGAATATGTAAAACACAAAAGCGATCCTGAACCGACGTGTACACTCTCAAATCTCACATTTAAAAGCACTCAAACCGACGGAAACCGCCTTGTTCCATGAAAATTAAAAAAAAAATACTCACACCCACTCAAAACATAATTTTCAACGACACTTAAAAAAACCAAAACAACAAATCCCACACCTCCCCGGCAATCAATTAAAATCCCTCGAATTCAATATCGGACATAACACAATCGCCGATTTAAATTCAATCGCTGAAATTTCAGAATCGCTCCACGTCCGCGGATCCGAAGGGGCGTTAAGGCTTCCGAGGACGACACGGCGGTCGGAGAGGGCACCCAAAGAAGGACGAAGGCTCCTGATATTTTCCGGGAACGGTTTAATATGCAGCTCGGGTGCAGACGGACCCTAATGGCTGTTGGGAATCAATTAAAACAATAGGCGGGATGCACCGTGCACGTGCAAAGAAAACGCCCCGACGTATAATACAATCGGTTTCGTCGTTTTTGGCGTCTGCATGGACGTATGAATTTGATTTCGAATTTAAATGTGTGAGGTTATTCATTTTTAGTTTTTGCACTTCAAATTGGACGTTTTATATAATACTTCGGATTCAACAAATTGATCCATGATAATTAATTTCGTTGATTACTATGATAACAATCTTAATAACATTTTCTATGGTTGAATTTGAAGTGTGAAACGTCTAATTTTAAATCCGAATTGTTCAATTTGAAGAGTGAAATTTTTAATTTGTAGTTTAAAACGTCCATTTTGAAGTATGAATACTGTACAGCATTTGTGATTCAAATTCAATCTTTTGAACTTCAAACTAAACCTTTTATAATTCAAATTCAATTCAAAATTTATTTTTTTATGATTTAATGAAAAATTAGGAAAAAAATTTATGTATGGTACCATTTTTCGGATTTATTTATTAAAAATATTTTTACTTATTTATGTGAAAATCCTCTATATATATAATAGCGAATTTCTGTCTGTTCGTTTGTTCGTGTGTGTCGATGACACTTGCGACATTTTTTTTAATTTTTTTTATTGATGTTGTTGATGCTGAACAAATGAACTGGTTTTATCAATTAAATATTAATATTCAAAACGGGTACACATTTCGAGTTCACACAATCGGGTTTTCATATTTTATCGTTTTCCGTTTCTTAACAAAACTACAGCCGATGTTATTAACATCGGGCCTATTACTATTTGTAATAATCACCAACTTAGATTATCAAGGTTAAATTGATGAATAGATAGTATAATATTTCATTTATTACAATGAACAAATTTCTCATAGTTATGTTTTATTTATAAAATATTTAATTTGAAGTAAAACGGTTGAATATGAAGTTTAAATTGGAAGAATATTTATTAAGCTCAGTAAAAAATTACAATTCAAAGTTATGATAGGTGAAAAATACACTATTGCTCAAAATTATTTGCTCATTCGTTTTTTTTTATACATTTTTTCAAAAAAAAACATCAAAACAATTGAAAATATTCATTTTCACAATATCAATTAAAATTTTCCAACAGCAAACGCATCACATAAAAAATCCCATTCGCTTCACAATCCCAAACAACCTAACCCACTTTAACTACCCGAAAATCCAAAACGCCCCACTAAAAAACACCATCCCAATACCCAAAATTGAAAAACCCCGAAATTCGAACCGGCCGCCGCCGGACCACTGCTGCCAACCCACCCTCCCAACACGTGGCGACACTCGGCCAACTCCGCATGAAGACATTATCGAAGTCGTTGCGCACATTTGTTTCTTCGGCGAATATATATATATGTATATGTACAACGATAACCGGCGATTTGCGAGCGCCGCCGAATTAGCCGGCGTCGATTTTTCACGGGTCGTTTGTTGCATGTGTCACGGGCCGTTGTAGCACGTGGCGATGGTCGGTTAATTGGCGATTGCGACCGTTGTTGATGCGCGCGACTTTGACGCGCGGCCGTTTCCGCGCGCGCAATTTGAATCCGGTGTTTTATGGGCGCGCCGTATTTTCGTTTTGTTCATTTGGGCGCGGGTCATTTAATGCTTCGATAAAATATGATTTGTTGGGCGTGTAAATTTTTTTGTGTTTTATACGAGTTTTAATATGAAAATCGGGATGTTTCGCTGAATTTTTGTTTTTATTTAACAATTGTAATTTTTATGTTGTATTCTGTCGTTTTTTTTTAACACAACATATGTTAAATATCGACGATGGATTGTGAGAGGCTTTAGTAATGAAAATGAAAATGGTAATCATGTTCATATGAGCGAGATACGAAAATTCGTCATCAACGCATACAAGAATCGAAATATGTATTGCATTTTTGCTTTAATGTATTGAATTGAAAAAGTAAAAAAAATTATAATTTATATAGGGAGAGCTGCAAACACGTAGTCCTCTAAGATAAGCCGCTACTAGTTATAATATATTATACAATATTATACATATCTTATATAAAGTGTTATAAGTGTAAAGTGTGTAAAAAAATGTCGCGAGCGTCATCGACACAGATACACAGACAGACAGACACACAGACAGACGGACATACACACAGAAATCCGCTATTTTATATAGGGGATATCTTATATAAAGTGTCTACTGGAAAAATCAAATATTTTCAATCATTTTCAATCTTTTTTATTATATATAATTTTTACAAGTTATAAAACATATTTCGACGTTTAAAATGGTGATATATGACGTCCAACAATAATTCAAACTTATTAGATTTTTCTATTTCAGTGAAAAATCAATTATTGAAATTCAATGAAAATACTGATAACATTTTATGATGTTAAATATTTGATCTTTCAATGTGATGGAAAAACCCAACGAGTTTTATTCTTTGCTGAACATCACAAATAATCATTTTAATCTCTGAGGCTTTCTTTGTAACTTGTACTTGTAAAAACAGATTAAAAATCAACAAATAATAACTTTTCCAACCCTTCAATCTTTCAGTTCTTGTACAAGATGACACAGAAAACGGGAACTTTTGTCACACCCAAAAAAATACAGGGAATCAAACATAAAATAACTCATCGACCATCATATCTTACCATTTAAGAAATAGAAATCCAAATTGACATTGCGTTTTCTTTGACAATTGTGTTTTTCTATTCTATCATTGATATTCTACATTCCTTTAATATTTTAATTTTATAACTTACTAATAACAAGATTTAACAATAATCAATTCACATCTATATTCAATTTTTATTTTATACCGAAAATAATTTTTAGCAATACGAAAATTTTCAACGACTTCCTCATTTTTCCATACAAAATTTAAATTTATTTTCCGAAAATAAAATAACTTAAAAAATCGCCTCGACTCGAAACGCAATCATAAATTATTAAAAAAAAAAAATACAAAACACCCAAGACAAGAACAAAAAAAACAATCGCATACGTCTGTCGTAAATTAGTCACCCGCCCATCGAGCCGCCCCCGCCTGCACGAATCGAATTTCCTCCGTTCGCAATTTTATTCGAGCTCTCCGTCCGCATCACAATATTGAAACTTGCCTCTATTTCTTTATGCCCTTCTCGGGAGATGCCCTCGCCCGCCGAAAAGGTGAAAAGCGAGAAAGAATGTAGGTGAAGCGAGGAGTTGTGACGGGCCTCCATCAGGGCTGAGGCAGTTTGTATGCTAATGCCATCTGGCAACACAACCCACCCCCCCAGCCGCCTTTCAAAAGTGGAAAAGAAGGGAACAAAGGGCCGTGGGCGGCGGGGGGTGGGTGGGCGGTGTGCGGGTGCGACGGCACCGCATCCAATACCGTCAATCGTCATTTCGGTCGTTGTGCCAAATAAATTATGCACGTTGTGCCGAAAAATATACTGTTTGTGTGCGTATGATTGTGGCCGGGTTGAATTAGGTTTTGTTGGGATGTGAGGTATGTTTGCTTGCGGCGGAGATGGGGGATTCGGTCGTGTTTGCTTGGAAACGGGGAGATTGGTTATGGATCTGAAGTGTCTTTGTGGATTATTTTTCGTTTAAATGTCGGTTCTTGAAATCGGTAATGAGAGACAGAATGTTCAATGTGTAATTTTGGTTCGAAATTAAAATTATATGTTCTCTTCGTTGCTCCGGACACTAACAATCAATGATATCACGATTAAAATTTTTAATTAAAAAATTAAAAGAGTATTGAGAAATTTTTGTCAAAAAATAAAGAAAATTATGTTATAGACTAGTTCTATTTTTATTAAAATTTATCGAGATTGATTTTCTTATAAAATCAACGATAATAACAATGTGCTTCTGATAAACTGAGATTCAAATTATTTAGAGCATTTATTAATTAAGGAAAATTACAGAAACATTTAATGTGTATGATTTATAAAAAACATCAAATACAACAATAATCATAGATCAATAATACATGCATCCAAATTATGACTACCCTACTTATTACCAGTTCACTCAACAATATTAGATAGTTAATTATTTATTATTTCATTCTTCCTTTTTTACTCTGAATAATAAATGTTAATTTATTTCGATTATGTTATTTCCTATAATTTTTTTGGAAAATATTAATGGCCACTCAACCGGAATATGCTAATCGATAATTAGACATAACTTTAAACACCGAATTTTCCCGTAACGAAAACATTTCCATACAACGGCGTATAACTCTAATTGCTCAGTCGTTCCCCGGCACACGAACCGAACGAAGCTCAAACGAAAAAAACGCATAAAATACAATAAAAACCGAATTGCAACGGAGGAATAAACAAATTCGCGAGTAGATTAACGAAATTTAATCGTCTCGTCGGGCGTTTTTTCCCTCTCGATGTTTATAAAGTAAGAATTAATGTTAATTTAATTGCTGCGACGACGGGCCTGCGTGCTGAAGATACGTACACCCACCTTCAGCAACGGCCAAAGAAGACGATCCGAAGAGAGAGAATAAAAGAAATATTCATATCGAAGGCTCGGGGGGCGGGAAATCCGCCCGCCGGAAGGGCGGAGGGATCGCCCGTCCCCTAAAGTCTCGCGGCAATAAAAGGGCTAAATGAAAAACAATATTTTAACGGACAAAAGGAGAGGCGAGGTTGTCGCCTCTTCGGTCCGGAAAGGGTTTTAACCGCGACAACCTGCGAATCAAAGTTTGGAAAATTTTTGATCGCCGCCGCATTGTAGGCGTTTCCTTTTTTGAACAATTCCGTTTTTGAATCCTTTTTGTGTTGAGAAAATGTTATTTTGATTTCCTCGTATGTTGGTTTCAATTTTTTTTCTGAATTATATAAAACTTCGATATAAATGGCTAATATGAGTGAGGGGGTGTTCGCTAAAGGCAAAAATCAGTTATGTAAAGGTAGGTTTTCCGAATGATATTTTTTGTGAAGGAAATAAACGGCACAATAGAGGACCAGTGAAGTTTCCATAAATGGATTTAAAATACATATTATGTAATTTTCAACAATAATAAAGTACTACAGGTATAACAAGGTACTTCGCTAATTTACTGGTAAATAAAAAAAACGTGTTTCAAATATTTTTTTTTTAAGTATTTTTGATTTTATTTATTTATTTTATTTTATATACCGGGTAAATTGAAAATTAGTAAAAAAATCGGTAAATTAAAATTGCGATAAATTTGACATCTCTATAAGATAGTTGTGAAGATTTTAATTCACGGAAAAACCTGCTATCACTCAGAAATTAATAACAAACAAATTTTTCACCGAAAAAGCACCGTTCTAGCGTCACTTCGATTGAACATTTATAAAAGGATGTTTGTAATAATTTACACATTTGATTACTTATTTTATTAATTCAATCCATCATATTCAGACTCTTCTGCATAACCATTTCCTTTCGATACCCGAATAATCCCCATCAAACCAATCACGCAAAAAAACACCACACACTCCCGTCGCATTTCCCGCAAACCCGTCCGACTTCCATCCCCGAAAACACATCCGAACCACCCGCACATCCATCGAAACTTTCGAAACAACCGCCCAAGACCCGCCGCCCATAAAAACCGACAATTTAAACGAATTTCGAAAGCGCCGCGAAAATAGCGCGCTCTTCGACGCGCACCCGACCATGACGCCTCCGGCAAACAATGAGCCACCAGAAACTCGACACAAACACAAATATTACGCGTCCAGAAAAGAAGTATTATATCACGGCCCGTGTTATGGCCGAGGCTGTGGAGGACTTGTGGGGGGGGCCCCGGCATTGACAATAACGTCATCGGGGCACAAGTTTTCCCATTCCCGGCATAATGTATAAAACATTAAGGGCGATTCATCAAATTTATTATCCGCACATTAAAGCATCCGAGATCCGAGACATTAAAAACCGACCGTCTCTCTCTCTCGGAAACTTTACCAGCGTCGTTATTATATTTTTTGATGAATTATGTTGAGTCTTTCCTCCCGAAAGATTAAAAATATCTATGGTGGCCGCCGTTGGGAGCGCGCGAGAAAAGGCTGAGATGTATTATTTATGTTTTTAGAGGGATGCTCGTTGTTGTTTCGAATGTAAATAATCGTATAGTATTGATACGTGTTTTTTTTTACTGTACGGTAGAACCTCGATTATCTATACTAAACAGGGGTTGAGATGGTTCAGATAGAGAAAATTTGGATAAGAAAAAAAATTAAATAAAAATCAAGAATTTATTACCAACTAGCGGATTGTGCCCGATGTTGCTCGGGAAATGGGCTCGGGTACTCGGCATTGCTCGGACCCTGCGTTGTTTTTCATCTTAAAATAGCGTTAGTCGAGTTATAAAATGGTTTTAATAATATAGAAGCTTTTCCAGATACGCAACCAATATATTTACAAAATTTCATTGTGATTGGATAAGCTTTAAAGGCTTGCATAACTAATACAGACACACAAATAAATACATTCATTTTTATTTATAGATTCATAGATTATTTGTAAAAAGTTTTAATGTGCATAATTATGCACACGAACTTTAAGTATATTTTTATACATATTTACGACCTATTTATTTTTTTTGAATATAATATAAAATTGCCATGTTAGTGAAATCATCAGTTTTCAAGATAATAATTAATGAATTAAAAAATTTTATCGCCATCTTTGAAAAGTTTTTTAAACATTGAAATTGTTTTGTTTTATGTAATGCAATTTTTTTTGAAAATAAATTATGTTATTATCACTTTATAAGCTGTAAAAATTATTTTAAGCATAAAATTCTTGTCCTCGTTTTTGTTTGATCTTTTTTATAGTCGAGTCATTGTAATTTTGTTACATTTGAACGCGTTATTTAAAAAAATCGTAAAATCTTCTATATAAAATAAATATATAATTTTTTTTATCAATTTGGGTAATCAAAGTCCGGATAACAAAGGTTCTACTTTATATTGATTTCAAGGATTAAATCGAATTTTCCATTTAATAATTCTTTTTAACACAATTTTATCTCAATTCAAAGCGTATTATATTTTCATACTTGAAAATATTATAAAACCATTACTGTAATATATGTAAATATTCACTCACTTATTTTATTATTAATTAATATGAATTTAGCTTAATAAAATATATGTTATAAATGAAATCGCTTGTTTGAATCGTTCGGTCACCGGCGTCGTTAAGAAGCGCCGAAGCATCCTCTGACTAATATTGAGAAAATGTCTTTTCGATCATCCAATATTTTGGAAACATGTCGGTTTAAGTCACTTTTTAGTTCTCGTTTAATGGTACGATAAGCCATAAAGATACTTGTAATGGTTCGCTAAGTCTATAAACCCTTCAACACGTATCCGACATTATTTACAGCCGGAGACGGCCGTTTTTTTCATTTTATTTTTGCTCCGAACATACATCATAAACGCGTCGATTCCGATTTCAATAACAATATATTACTATTAAAAAAAATAATAGCAAACCACTTAAGCGGTCGATGCAAACAATAAACCCATCATATCTGAACGATCTCCATTTTTATCAATCATCATCTAATTTCTTTTAGAAATCAAGACTTTTTTGATACAATTATAAGTTTCGTTGAATGAAACTAAATGATTTTTGAATCTGTATATTAGCTTGTTAAATGTGAATGATATATAATAAAATCTCGATTATCCGGACTAAACAGACATTAAAATAATCTGGATAGTGAAAAATCTGGGTAATCGATATAAGAAAAAATAATTAAATAAGTATTATTTATGGTGTGCATAATTATGCACACAGTCCCCTATATATAATCCCGGATTTCTGTGTGTCTGTGTGTTCGAATGACGCTCACGACTAGCTTTGCTTATATGACGTCTGGCGATAATAACAAATGAACTATTTTGATTTTATTAATTAAATATTCAAATCGGGTACACATTTTTGGTTCACACAACCGAGTTTTCACATTTTATCGTTTTTCATTTCTTGACAAATCCACAGCCGATGTTATTAACATCGGGCCTATTTACTAGTCTTTAAATATTTTTTGAACATATTTACAGCCCATTTATTTTTACTATTTTTGACTATTTAAAAGTGGCAAAGTTTGTGAATATAAAATAAAATTGTCATGATAGTGAATTCATCAGTTTTCAGGATAACAATTGATGAATTCATAATATTTTACGCCATCTGTGAAAAAATTTTATAACTCCAAATTTAATCGATCCGCACAATAGAGGTTAAAAAATCCATTATTTAATCAAATTCAAACATCCAAAAACAACAATCCCATAAAAAAAAAAGAATCTACCTTCACATCGACCCCACACATGATGCGACATCGTTACTTTTGAATTACCGAAAACACGGCACGCTACCCCCTCAACCTCACCCCTAAACCGGGGGGGTGACTTTGCCCAAGCACACCGCCCACCCATCCCACGCAGCCGATCCAGCCCATTAACCCCCTCGGTCCCGCGGGAGCTAACTGTCGCGCGATATTGGAACGAATCACACGGCCGGCCATAACTCTCCGTCAATGTTCGCAGGGACACGGAGTCCGAGGACTGTTCTTGTATATGGCGGATCGTGAGAAAACTGCGTCATAAAGCGGAAGAGTTTCGCCGGAAGGAGCCGGGACGATGATGGTCAAACGGGATGGATGGTTGTTGTTATGGTGGTGGGATTTCGCTCGAATGCGGGTACGGTGCTATGTTCTGGTTTCGTTTGGGAAATTTGAATGTTTCTTATGTGTTTCTTTTAATCAAGAATAGGGTTGTGTTTTGGTGAAGTATAATATATATTTTTGGATTCATAATTGTATTGGAATCAAGTATTGAAATTGATATATATTTTGTTATTATTCATAGAAAATACTTTATTAAAAGTTTGTGTATAACTTTATATGCACTTTGATTTCTTTCAGAATTTTTAAAATATTATTTTCTTAATCAAATATTCATTATTGATCTTTTTTTTTTTGATTACATATAATATTTCATAGATAATATGAAAATTTAAAAAATATATATTTCATCCCTTGAATTTTCTTTCACAACAGTCTACTAGAGACATCTACATTCGCGTAGAAAATTTTCACCCTTCAAAATTTTCCGAATATTCCTCGACACATTCTAATTCAAATATTTCACACATCATCACACCCATTTGATTCAAATCCAATTTCCAATCCAAATCCGCACACATCCCCGATTTAATCCACCGATCCTCCTCATTTCCACACAAAAAAAAAATCCAAAAAACGACACAAATCCATTTATCTCATAACAAAAATCTACGACACCATTAACTTCTCATCAACACCACGATACGACACCCATTGTCACTCACGAACGACCACATCCACGCAAATCCACCCACACCCGTTTCATCATGCGATCCCGACATTCCCGAAGCATATTCCGCATTATGTGGAAGAGTATAAAGGAGCACGTAAGTGAGGCTTGTCTCGCCGAGTTGATACACCCCGTAAACGTCTGGAA
>JAOXNN020000011.1:201977-214856 GCA_028571205.2 Hydropsyche betteni
GGAGAACTCACAAGTTTCGGGACACTGGATAAAGAAGCGCATACCTTTTCACATCCGAAATTATTCTCGCCACGGCCATCGCACACGTTCGCGACTCGAACGTGTTTACACGTCCGATCGATTCCCGCCAAAACGCCCGCGATACATCCGCGGACGAAAAATACGACCCGAAATATATTAGGCGTGCGTAACGGCCGTGTTTTGCCCGGCGGGGGGATGATTAGGGGGGAGGTGGGATTTGTTGTTTCCGTCGCCGAAGCAATACAACAAACGGCCATTGCCGAATCGAGGTGATGGCGGCGCGACGTCAGAGCGTAATTGGTTGCTTCATAAACAGATCAAATTATATTTCTTTGTTTCGTTCGGTGAGCTTTGGCTTCATTCCCGCATCGCATATAAGCTCTCCGTTGTGCTATTGCGCTTACGTACGCTTTTCGAACGGTTCTCAAAGATTTCATTTTTTTTCTGATGTTTATAAAATAAATATCGTATATTTTTATTTTGTTCATTAAGTGTGGTCGTATGTTTCTAGTGAAATTATATTTTATGTTACACGTCTAAAGATTTTTTTCACGAATGAACAAATATAACACAGGTTAACCGATCAGCAATGATTTTACAAGCCTTCTGCCAGGATTTTCAAAGGGAGGAACACAAATTTTTATATGTAAGCCATATCAACATGCTGTTGTTTATCATTTGAAGTATAATATGTGTGTAAATCCAAGGCGTTTAAAAAATTTATTAATAATTATTTAGGTAAATAAGTGTGATGTAATGTCATCATAATTTTCATAATTAAATAAATAATTTTAAAATTTAGGGAGGGCATGCATCTGAAGAATTGTAAAAAGAAACAGAAAAAATCATATGAAAAATCTCAAAAATATATGTGAAGTATATATGAGAAGAATGTTGATAAAACTAAGAAAGTGATTGGAGAGATTGTCAATCAATATGGAAAATGACTTCATAGATCCTACTCAAATGATATGATTTTTTTATAGTGTTTAAGTAAAAATAAAAGGTAGTTACTATTTATAAAATAACATTTCATAATTGAAATAATGAAATTATTTCTAATGAAAATAAGAATAAATTTCATTTAATTTTCATTGATATTAGTATACCTTAATTCGAATATTTCTAGAAATTCATAATTTCCACTAAAATACAAATTTTATATTATTATTTCAAGCGAAAAGTTGGAAAAGTACTCTCGGATTCGCGTTACGGACAGAAGAATTTCACGTACCAACTAGGACGATATAATTATTTTATTTTCGTGTTGTTGAGATATTTCCAGAGAAACAACAACGTACCGAATAGAACCGTAGCGCCGAACGAATTCAAATATCTCTCGCGTTTGAAATTCAACAGCAACATAATTCATAACTATTGCAGCGAACGTCTACGTACAATTTACAAAACGAAAACTCCTCTCTGAAAAATCCATTATCGTGTTCTTTACGAGCTGCCTCAAATTAACATTGCACACACGACCTATTTCCACTGAATCGAACCAACATTTTTCTTTCGCACTGCGACTTTCCAACTTTTCGACATCCTTCGCAGCTTTCTGTGCCTCCTCGCGAATCACGTACCCATTATAAAGATGGTGTTTGGCCACCGAGGAGGTACCCAAGCACAACAGGGACAAATATACCAAACAAACACACATTATAATGCAAAATGAGGGAGAAGCAGATACGGCCGAGTTACGACTCCGGGAGGCTTCCTACGGAAGTGCTACGAGAAATTAATATCTCGGCGGTATTAAATAACGAAATAAAGTCGCTGGCTAAACACTGGTCCGGCGGTAATAAACTTTCGTGTATTGCGCGACTTTGTGCGTCTCGTTGTGCGAGAATGTGTGGAAAAAAGTTGAATGCTGGGCGGACTAAATTTAATGGTTCGTGTGTGTGTGTGTTTTTTTTTAGCGTATTTTATTTATGTCTGGGTGTAGGTTGGGCTTTAGTTTCGCATCGTCGGTTATCTGAGGGAGCATAAAATTCAAACGCGCGTCTACACCAACCCCTCTGGGAGAAATCACAGCCTCCTCACCTCTGCGTACCTCTTTCTAAGAGAGGCCTACGCGACTTAACCCGAAGACTAACCCTTTCAAGACTAGTCGAAGGTTTCTGATTATATTATATTTATTTTACGAATATATTCATTTTAAATGAACTGAAATTTAATTCAATGTTTTTTTGATGTGACTTTTTAATATCAGATTATTTTAACATCTGAAATATTTCGGTTACCTCTATTTAATAATAAACGATCACAAACTAACTATTAACTTTTTTTAATCCTGACGTATGCGATCATTTTCGATGATTTCCATGGGAAATAATAATTGAAATAGTTTCCCATTGTCTTCTTCGGTGATTCACTAATCACATCAAATATAATTTTTCTTTAATCTATCTTATAATATAAATCCCCTATATATAATCACGGATATGTGTGTGTGTGTGTGTGTGTGTGTGTGTGTGTGTGTGTTAGTGTGCGTCTGTCTGTCTGTCTGTCTGTATGTTCGTCTGTTCTAATGATGCTCGCGACTTTTCATAGTATTGATATTCTAATATGGTTTTTATGTGTATACAGTTAACGTCTATAATATGATGCTTATTACCTACTAACTACTGACTTTGCCTATTTGACGTCTAGTGACAATAACAAATGAACTATTTTGATTTTTTACGGGCATCGACTTACATACATATCCCGATGTTATTAACGTCGGGCCTATTTACTAGCAATATAAATAAAAATGAATGTGTATGTAAGCTATGCATGCCTCTGCCGCTTATCTGATCGCAAAAAAATTTCGAAAATATATTAATTGCGCATTCAGGATAATTTTTGCATCATTAAAATTATTTTACAACTCGGTCTGACACTATTTAAGATTAAAAACAACGCCGGTTACGATCCGCTAAAAATTAAAAATATTATATTAAAAATTAATAGATCTAATATGAAGATACTATTGATATAAAAAAAAACTTATTTTTAGTAAGGATCGTTCTAAGTATTGACTTCAACAACCAAAAACAAACAACCACACCACAAAAAACGAACCACAATCATACTTAACACATACCAAACAACCTCAAATACCAAAACAACACCCCACACACATCGAACAGGGTTGACGAAATCGCACATCCAAGCCTTCCACATAACCTCATCCGCACGCGCACCAAGAGCCCACACCGAGCCATAACACGAACATCCACAAAGGAGCCCAGAACCTTCACAAGCATATCATATACTAGCAGGGTATACGTAGGAGCTCGCAGCCATTCGGAGATAACGTCTACCGTTTGACTGACAGTGGCACGGCCATCTTGAGGTGAGCGGGCCGATCCTTGCATACGAATTGCCTGTTTTTCGTGCCCCAAGACTCCTCCGTGGCAGCGATACCAAATGTCAGCCCCCGAACGTCAGGGTGAGGATATTTATGGCCGAAAAACGAATTTGGGGCCTCGACGAGCGAAAGCGAGAGCCTCCCATCCTCCCCAAATGAGCAAAATATTTTATGCGAACGCCGACGCTTACCTATATACATTTGTAAGCGTGAGGTGGGCTGGATCGAAATTCGCAAAGGAGCTAGTTTGTAAAAAATTGTATACAGGTATACCTCGTTTAACAGGGTGCTCATTAAACGCGATTTTGGTTTTGTCGAAAAAAAAAATTTTTTTTGTGAAATTCTGTTTTACCGAGCTATAAAAATTACGTTTACGATGCATATATGCACTTTTCATCTATTAAAAAAAGACACCTGAAGAAAAACAATACGCACACTTTAAGTTTTCCTTCGAGTCACTCGTTTTCAACAAATTGTTAATCCCAAGTGAAACCAAAAGTTATTACGAGACCTCCGGTACAATTTCAACAATTTTCATGAAAGCTGACATATATTTCTTTAATTTATCCAAAAAAAAAAATATTTTCCGTTTTCCATGCATTTTTAAGACTCATTAGATCCAGCAAAACCTATATTACTATATTAGGATTTTTAGGGTAAAAAAAATTTGCTGTTTGTACAAAAAAGTTGTTGTTTTATTCAAAAATATTAAAAAAAAACATACTAAAATTAAACTATACTAATGTTACAAAAAAAATTATAAATGGAAAAAATGTTATAAGGTGAGACCAGTGAAATAAATTTCGAGTTGTTGTGCATGTGCAGTTTAAATTTTTTGAGGTGGTTTAAAAAATAATATCAAAAAAAGTGGGACACATTTAATATCCCAAAGAGTTACACGAAAAAACCTGAATGTAGAATATTTATAAATTTCAATTCAATTCCTCTCGTTTGAAATTAATTTATATTCGTTCAATATTCATTTTTGAGGTCGAATAAATTAGACGTGAAATGTTTCAAAATTTAATTCGATTGTCATTTTGTTTTTCTTATCGTTGTGAGTTTTGGTTCTGTGCTGCTCATATATTCTATGCATATAAAAATGTCGGGGTGTGTGTGGTATTTTGTATGTGTGTTTGTGGAAAAGTGAGCACGTAGGTGCTCCGGCTCGTCATCTTTTGCGATATTGTTTGAAGAACGGAAAAGAAAATCGGTTCTGATATGGAAAATTTGGGGTTGATTTATATGTTTTAATTCAGTTTTTTTTTATATAAATTACTTTTTTAGAATTGATGAAAATTGAACGAATCTTAAATTGAATCATAAATATACAACATGAATTCTTATATATTATACATATTTCTTTTTTTAGAAATATATTATTTTCAAATAGTCGAATATATATAACACCAAAGTTGAGTGACATGTATCTTTGCCAATTATTGAATAAGTTACTTGATTACACACCTTTGACCATCAATCTTTCCGCAATGTCTAATAAGAGTATTCAGTTATTACAAAGTTACTTTTCACCTTATCCACGTAATGAAAATACACGACAAAATAATTGCTCAAAGTTTTAATTATATCAAAGACATCTATTTTGATTTACTACACACCAAATTAATTTTCAATAAAAAAAATGTGAACAAATACTATCGATTTCATACAATTCGGTTAAAAAAAACATTCTTTACAAACGCGATAAGAAATAAGTACCTAACATTAAACACCCGCACCACAAAAGCCTTATCCTTCAACGGACATTACACAACACCATCGAACACCGTCGAATCCCGGCGCACACCTCAAAACAAATCACCCCACCCCACGGGGGCGGCTTTCGCGCCGTCAAACCGAAAATTTCAAATTTCCCAACGCACATAACCTAACCCACATACGCTCCGCCCGCACAATCCCGCGATAAAGCAGAGCGAGATAATCCTCCCGGGCGTACCATTCGTTCGTTGTTCCCAACTACCGCCCGGTAATTATAAAATATTTATTATTCGGCGTTATTCGGCGTTGGCCGAGCGTCCTTCGTCAGACGAAGGCTCCGAAGGCAAACACCATGGCGGCGCGGAATATATCGCAGGATGTTATGGCGTGATAGTATCCGCGATATTGTACCCCCGTGACGCACCCGCTTCACTTGACTGTTCATTATTTTATCAGCTCCAAACAATGTTTGATCTTAACGGCCACAAATCATTTCAATTTTTCCCCCCGACGTACCCAGCCGATGGCCCAAGGGGTAGGGTTGGCGCTTCGGGTTTTGTGTTTTGTGGAAAAATTGTATTTCGGGATGGTAGTTATTAATTTAATATGGATGTTGCTCGACTTAAGAAGGAGATACGTAGGTCGGCTGATGTCACTTAGTGGGTCAAATGAAATAATGCATGTGTTTTGAGTAACGTGAAACTTAACGGATAGGCCAATTGAAACCCTCGATTGGGCCACATATGACCCGCGAGGTTTATTTAGTTTGAACATGGCTGGTCGAATCTATGCAAAAAATCAATCAATTTTATTTAGGGAGGTAATTAATTGTACTTTGGTTTTAATCATATTCACTTTGATAAAAATAATTTGCACCCATAACAATTATGCATTTTGGTTTTAATAGTTTGCACTTTAAAATTTAACCCTCTGCACCTTACTTTTTTGATGTTGAATAAATTTAACTATAGTGGAATAATTTACTTTTCGTGCAAATTATTTTTATCAAATTAAATATAATCAAAACTAAAGTGCAATTAATTGCCTCCCAAAATTTTAATTAATTATTTTATTTTCCGCTACAAAAACTGATGCAAACACTTTGAATTTGAGGGTGGAAGGAGATAAAGTTAAAAGTATTAAATTTTGAAGTGCAAACTATTAAAACCAGAGTGTATTTATATATTTACCTTTTATTTATATCAAAATTTTCATCTCCTTTTACCCGCGACAAGAAAATAGCTATCCAAATTTGTAGCCGAATTTTAAACTAATATGCATCGTAATATTTTTTCTCATAACCAAATATATCAATTCATACTAATAAAATGTTTTAAATAATAAAATACAAATATTTCTTATTTTTTATAGTCGCAACGTAAAATCATTTGATACGTTTACTTTTCTATTTTTCGAATGAGACGATTTTCATGAAAAATTATTCAATATACATACAAATTAATTCTGATGAATTTCCTATAATATCACTAAAACATTTAAAACTATTATTCAATCAATTCAAAATAAACTATTGATCAATATATTAAAAAAATACGATTTAAACTTTTCAAAATCAAATCGGTATATAACAAAATTTTCATACCGATTATTCATAATTATTTTATTTATATTATAAAAGGCGAATTCTTAAATATGATTCACGAAGAACTATTACAATAAGCACGCATAATAAATTTTTAATTTGTATGACAGCCCTGCAATGGGTGGTTACAGACGTGATGGCGTGGATGGGGTGGTGGAGTCATTCTAGGCCACCAGAGAGAGCCCCGCTTGAAGGGCACTAAATTTTGTCACGTCTGAGACACTATCGCGTTATATCGAACATTTAGTTAATTTACGACTTGTAATTAAAGGGTGAGCTGCGGTAGAATCGCTTCATTGCACTGTTCTTTCTGCGCATCGGTCAAATTGACTCAACCCTCGCTCAAAGCTCTTCCTAATCGACCTGGCAAGATGTCTGCTGAATTTACTTACTTTATCTATTTGAACCGATTCTGGTTAATCGTATAATATATTATATAATATCAGATTTCAATATAAAAGGTGCTTTTATTCGTTAACTAACGTGTTTGAAATATGTTACTCTATATACATCTCAAGCGAAGTTGTTCTTGTTTTATATTCTAAATTTTAGTAGGTCAATTATTCAGTATAAACTTAATGATATTAAGTTTAGATCAGTGGTCAGGAAACTACTACCCACAGGTAATTGAACTGCCCACTACAACGTTTTGAGTTGCCCACCAAGAAAATATGATATTTTAAAGTAAAAATACATTTAAAATAAAAATAAAATATCATATTTTCTTTGTAGGCAAATCAAAACGTCGTAGTGCGCAGTTCAATTACCCGCGAGTAGTAGTTTGCCGACCAATGATTTAGTCTAAACTTTAGACTAAACAAACTTGATTATTATTCATGGACATAAACTCAAATAAAATGTTTAATCTCATATGTCAACTTTTGCAGTTTTCAAAGCTTTCAACTCTAAAGATAGCAAATTTTAAATAATAATTGATGTTTGTATTATATTTGATTCAAATTTTCTTGTTAAGAAAAAATAAAACTTAATAAAGTGCATATCCAGGCGTTTTGCATAATCAAATATTAATTATAAGTGAAAATAAAACAAATCAAACATAATTATAAAAATATTCTCATTTTAAAATAATTAATACAAAATTTATAATATAAATGCAACAAAATTCATTTCATATTTGAGTCATTGTGAAAATTTTCAATCCTTCTAAAAACAGCGAGAAATTTATCTCCATTATTTCTTGAAACTTTTTTTCCTTCCTCTGTACTTTCATATAATTTTTCTACTACAGGATCTTTTTTCTGAAAAATACAAACAGAGTTAATATAAAACTAAGCAACACAAAAACAATTGAAATTCACAACTATTCATACAAGATCATCTTCAGAAACTCTTTCGAACAATTCATATTCTTCAAAATGTGTCACCATCCATTCATGCAAATCTTTGACATCTGTAATTGTGTAAACTATGGCCTGAAATTGAAAACGAAAATTTACACATATAATCGATGAAATTTTAGAAATAGTATTTCTATTAGAAATTAAATAATTTCTTTATAACTCACACCGACAGCTAAAACGTAAGCATATTCTGCTAAAAGCCATTTGTTAATAATTCTCCATTTGTGTTTAGCTTTTTTGAAATGTGGATCTGGGTATAAGAAAAACATTTTCTTGAGCTGTTAAATGTTAATAAATGGTTAGTTTTTTTACAGAAAATTTGTATATGAAAGAAAACAAAAATTATCAGAACAGTCCATAAACATACTTGTCCTTTATAAAAGAAATTTGGTAAATACTTCATAGCATTAGTTCTAAGTATAGCGACATTTTGATATTGACCAGGATTCTGAGACCTTAAAGCTAATATGCGATCGTTCACGTAATCTGAAACCTTCACTCTGATTTCCATCCCGATCATTAATGTTTCAGGAAACATTGGAGAGAGAGTAACTAAAATACAATAATTTTTAAAACCAAAATATCAAGATAATATTATAAAATAAATAAAATTAATAAAAACCTAGTAATCCTCCATAACCACATCCAACGTCTGCAAATTCAACCCGTTTCTGGGTCGAACCATTATCATCTTTACCACATAACTCAGGATAAAGTTGAGACCAGTCATAATCTTGTGGCCTGGCAGGGCTGTAATATAACAATTAGAGAGCGTTTATATTATTTAAAAAAAAATTGAAATACAACTTTTTCAACACTTACTATTCAAAACAATGATCAGCAATTGGATTAGAATGCGCACGTTGACGATAATGTTTTTTCTGTGGCAACTGCAACTGTGTTTGAGGTTGTTGCGACAAAACTTGCTCCACATCCATTATTATAACCTCATTTGCTCCAACTGTCAACGTGCACTGTCAAACGCCATGCGGTGTGCCAACATGAGCACCATCGAAAACTCACTCTGCAAGTACCACAACATAAAAAAATATCATTCTGCGGTATTTTTTAGAATAAAATTAGCACATTTGAAATATTGTATTTCTTTAAAAAAATTTTTTGCTAATCAAGTAGGTAAAAGTCATTCACTGCCCATGAGCATCGCTCACCGCCCATGAGCGTACCAACCTCCCAAGCGGTGAAACGCATACATATATAAATCCAATTATAAGTTTTTAGTTGGTACCCTGCATTCACGTACACATTCGCATCCAACTTTTGACGTTGAACGTCAGTTGATTATTTCTATATGAAATAGAACCCAACTCAACGTAAAGAATGAAATTAGATTTTGGGTTGATGGATTTATCGTGGTGTTAAATACTCTAATAATACGATACCTGAACAAGAAGTTTCGTACGACCAACTGTCAAAATGCGAATGAGTATAGGTGCATGTACTTGTATTTATAAACGCATTTCAGTGAGCAACGCTCATAGCAGTTAAGCGATTTTTGCCATCTCGTATTTATTTTACAAAATATCATTTTTAAAACAAAAATTCATAATAATCATTTCAGCTTTTAGATTTATTTTAAATAAATTAAATAATCTTGAAATATTTAAATAATATGAATATAATCATGGTTAAATTTGATAAATCGAAAAAAATAAAATGGTGTCGTTTGAAGTGGCGGGTGACCTTTCTCCGTGGAATGACAGTTCTCCTGTTGTCTATTGGCGACCGCTTTCGTTCGATGTGCAGAACAAATACTTGTATCGGCCGTTAAACCGCACGAACTTTTCACTCGTTCCAGGTAAAGTTTGTCCGTTTTTTAAACTTAAAGGTTTTCTGATTCATAAATTTTAGATGTTAACAGTATTTGGACGGTTCCATCGAAATGATGACGCTGAAAAGGAACTGTTATTTCAGAATATTTGTACCTTTCTTGAATGGCAGAAGGCCTCGTTTGTTCGAAAGCGCACTGCAATGTAATTTTCACGCAATGTGACGTCAAAAATTCACTTGTGAATGAATGGTATTCGCTGATTTTATACATTTGTTGAATAATAATGTCTTTGTGTTTATCAAATTAAAAATAACTCAATCGTTAAGTACAAACAACGGTTTCTTGACTCTGTTCCAAGCATCTGATTTCATTTTATATCTGAGTTTTTTAATTTTATTTTAAAATGGTGATTTATTGATATTGAAAAATAAATTCTCGGATAAATTTTATCCTTTTATCTCATTATTGTATTCATTATCATTTATACATTTATTGTTTTATGTTAATTTAATATTTTATTAATAAAGTTCTTTTATATTGTGCCGAAATTAGCTCTGGTAGCAAGTGGAATTTGGATTGTACAATAACAAAAATTTTACATGAAAAGAGAAACAATGAATGGAATTGTATTCCACGCTCCTGTTATTTGAACTTTTTCAATTTTCTTACTACACAAGAATGTGTGAATGAAAAAAGAAACGATTTGCATAAAAATACAAATTTTTGTTAAATATTCAAAATGATGATACCGCTCGGCGTAGGAAAAAACTTCACAAAGAATTTTTTCATGAAACAAACATAACTAGGATTATATTTATTTCTTTGCACATGTGTCACTAAAAATACACATTGTGATACTATGTCATAGTATGATTTTAACTAATATTATATTACATCTATCGAATTTACTTATACATAAATTATACATTTGGATGATATTTTAATGGTGCAATTTTGGCACGTGCTATGCATTTTTGGAAGTATAAATATCTAAATGACAATATTATATCTTCCGTGACTATAGACAATAAATTATGTTATTTATTGAAGCGTACCAAAGTTGCTAATCGAGCCATCACAAGATCAATTATATTCAAACTGTATTTAATGAATCACAATATTATTATCAATTTCGATAAATTTCTTACATCATATCATGAAAAACATCTATGCAACCTTAACCCACAAAAAGGCTTTAACTTTCAGGTCAAGGCGTCCGTTTCAGTTATTTGACATTGAAAGTGTTGAGCCAACTCATAATGTATTGATTTCCATAAGATATTGAGTCATAAAATAAGCTTTCCGAATTTACGATCCCAATCCATATTAGTTTAATTTATTGCAATAAACTTAACACTATGCAATTTTCTCTAATGCCTAAGTTAAACGGATCAAACAATTAACCGATTAGAAGCCGACGAACCATTGCATAAAAACCGCTTCTATTTTTTTCCATGTTTACAAACTCGAAGCAATTCGATACGTTATTTGTTTTATTATATGCAAGCATCGCCAGAAATAATCGCACTCAAAGGAGAATACGTTTCTGACGCATATACACACAATGTCATAATAACACGTGTTTCTTTTTATGCTAGACTCTTTCGGAAACATCGCCGTTTCGAAAATTTTATTATGGATCGATATGTGATGGACAAATCGGTGTGGAAGTGGTACAAACCTTTTTTAGGGACGCCATTATAACGGTCGTAAAGACTCGAAAGGTTTTATTAACTTTGTTGTGGGCAAATTGGGGTAAAAGTCGCTTACCGCCCATGAGCGTACCAACCTCCCAAGCGGTGAAACGCGTTTATACACGTACATACACCTACACATACAGAGATTAGCGTGCCTAGTTTTTAGGTGGCACCCGGCATTACCTTTATGCACGTACATGCACCTATACTCATTCGCAGTTTGACAGTTGGTCGTACAAAACTTCTTATTCAGGTATCGAATCAGTATTATTAGAGTATATTTAAATAAAGGTGTGGTGTTAACACCACGATAAATCCATCAACCCAAAATCCAATTTCATTTTTTACGTTGGGTTGGGTTCTATTTCTTATAGAAATAATCAACTGACGTTTAACGTCAAAAGTTGGATGCGAATGTGTGCGTGAATGCAGGGTACCAACTTAAAACTTACAAATGGATTTGTATATGTATGCGTTTCACAGCTTGGGAGGTTGGTACGCTCATGGACGGTAAGCGACTTTTACCAAATTGGGTTTGATAACTATAAAAAGCGATATTGTGTTATTATTATTATGTATTTTGATTTTTTTTTACGTTAAAATGACGAAAAGAATTCACTAATGTGCATCGGTGAATTCGTTAACTATTGATATTAGAGAAGCCAAATTCACCGTAATCTTTTACCAATTAGCGGTCTATCGGTAAATTAAATTTTGTGTAAAAACCGGAAAAGTTATTGAAAACCAAAAAAAATCCGACTTTTAAAAATAATCATTTACCGGTAAATTATCGAACCATTACTTGGGTTATTTACTGGTTAATTACCGGCAATGACATTCCTAATTGTTATTATTACTATACATTGTATTTTAATATAATTGGTATTATTAAAACGTTAATAGGTTCGTGAATCCAGTGATGTTATAAATTCATGTAATTTTTAAAAATATCGATTGATTTTTGATGCATTTGGCGATTGTTGTTCGAATATAAAAATTTTATGGTTTTTCGATGTGCATACTTAAAAAAGCTTTTACGATTTTATTATTGAAAAAAAATCGTTAATGTGTGCATTAAAAAAATATCAATTTTATTGCAGATAAAATTTCTCAGTCCTGATACTATCTTTTTTAAAACGAAATTCAAAAAAAAACAAATACTTCACTTCGAAACCGATAGATGTCGACACTTTGTAAATTTTGCAAAAAAACTATTTCTTAATCGAATTGCAAATATTTCTTCGTTTGAATTTAATTTATCTATACTATTATAAAACCGAAAGTTTCTCTGTCTGTCTGTCTGCACCAGGTTTTTGGGAAATTAAACTTTGTCC
>JAOXNN020000011.1:214956-249183 GCA_028571205.2 Hydropsyche betteni
AGTGGGTGTGGTTGGGGCAGGGGGGGAGGGAGGTGGGCCCGAAGGGCCTACAAAACGAGGCCCGAAGGGCCGAGACCCTTGGGCCCGAAGGGCCCACCATACGAGGCCCGAAGGGCCGAGTTATGCGAGGCCGAGCAGAGCGTGTTCGAAAAGGCGAAGCCTTTTCGGATACGCTCGTTTCTTATAAAAAATACAAACGTGTTTCATTACACTTTGATTAATTTTTTTTAATAGAATGTATAATTTCAATGACATTCGATTTAGAACATTTGCATATTAACGTGCATTGCGAATCGCATTAATTAAATATGCAATCCGCTACGTGCGTTCCACATTCCGCTTTCAAAAGCGTCGATTACCATTAATGAAACATAAACAACAATCAGATCCGCAGCCTGCGGATTCTCTTCCTGTATCCTATTTATAATTTCAGCCGATCGCCAAAGCGAACATCGGAAAATTGATCCGTGAACGTTCCATTTTGAAAATAAACCCGAGTGCAGTTCGCTCGGCAATGTTCCGGCGATTTTCCATGGCGGATTCGCCGCGGAAAATTGTCGGAGCGATTTTTCTGCTTTTGTTGGGACAGTTCAATTTGCACGGTGTGCAAAGTGATTTTCGTGTTTTAATGGGCTTCGTATTCTTTAATATTGCGAAAATGCATTCGTGTGCTACGTGGAATTGGCGTGATGAGATTTTTTCGTTTGATGTTGGCCTTTTTGTGTGAGGAGTAATCAAGATTTTTTACAATGATTATACGGTATCTGTTGTTGGGTTGTAAAAAAATTTCAGTGTGATCGTTATATGATTACAAATTATGTGTAGAAAAAACATCAAATTATAGACTTGTGTATGAAGAATGTTGAAAAATTTCAATAGGGACGCTTGAAATTTGTTAGACTATAGCAGCCATGTTGTTAAAGTTATACTTGTGAAATTTGTTGACAATTGTTTAGTGATATCCGGCAAATCACTCTAGAAGGTTAAAGCATTGAACAACGCATGAAAATCATCAAATTTTATTGTTATACATTTTAAAACCGAGCGTCCTTATTGAAATAATTTTGCACCATTAATTTTCTTTTAAATATTCATCGAAATTTTAAACTGATTCGTTCAAATTATAATCTGATATCTTCGAATTATAAATCGATTCAATTCAAACATTCATTATACTAATTACACATCATACGTCAGCAAAAAACGTATAATGCCAATCCGCGTGTCGCTTCTATTTTAACAACAATTACCATAAATCGACGATAACATTAATTCAGCTTTTTCTTCGGAGCAACTCATATATTCGAACATCCATTACAATATTTTTTCCATCGGGAGATTTCTCTTCGCATAAATTCGCGTGTACACGAATTTGCGTACATGACCTTAAACCAAAATCGTAAATATCGTCGAGCAAGTGTTATTTTATTTACACTGTCAGAGAAGAATCAAACCGGTTATACGCGAAAACGTTTAATTTTCGAAATGTTAACATTCTGGCGGAAAAACGCGGGAAAAACTTCGCATTGAAACGTGCGACTTTTTGCATTGTTGCATCGCAAAGTGCATCGTTTTCATTCTTGAGTTTTAATTAATGCAAAAACAAACGGGACAAGCGAATGCAATGCTGAATTGCATTTAATAATTATGAGTTCGTGTCATACACGAGACCTACTTCTTGAAAGTGCATGCAAAATTTAATCGAGAACAAAATGATTTATTAATGCGTGTGTTACTAAAATAGATTGTGTTTCAACATTTTTTTCTGTTACATTTAATAATTTTTATATTGAAGTTTATGCAAAGTGTTTGTTTGATGATGGTTACACCTAATGTTAAATTTAAATTATGCGCATGAGTCAAAATCGGTGTTGAAAATATCACAATGTAATTTACGCCCAGTTTCAAAAATAAATCATAGATTCATCTGAAAAAGATTTTAATACAAAAATTAAGTGAGAAATCATGTTTAATATCGTATTATCTAAATTATACATTATCTTACATAAACAATGATTTTTTTGCAAAAAATTATCTACACTACCAATTACCGAATCGCCTCGAATAGTTATACATATTTTTATCTCTTTATCTGAACGTTATCTTTATTCGTAGTGACTTTTTTTTTTTGTTTTTACATTAATTCTTTAATGTTTTCGGATATTGTCCGTCATTGAATCGTTTATTTGTTCAGACGTGCATAATTTTATTGTCATTTGGCTGCTTTTCAGAAATTTCAAAAGGCCTTTCTTGACTTATCATAAAATACGTGGGATTTAATTAGAAACGTGTGATGTTCCGTTTTTTAGTCATAATTAGTTGGAATTTGAGGTTGAATCATTATTTTTTTTTCTGAAATTTGTTGAAGTAGATCAGATGATATCACATAATGATTTTCCTCATGAAAAAAATAACTACAACACTAAGCAATTACTAAGATTATTAACTTTATTGAATGTAGTTATTTTTTTTATATCTTTCATCAGTACCTATCGTATTTTTTACAGCTCGTTACACGTACTCACCTCGCTTATTGTTGGTACATATCGTAAAAACGTTAATTCAATATTTATTAACAGAACGTGTTAAGCGCAACAATAATTTTCAAATCGCTAGACATTTTTATGCGACCGTCAAAAATACATTTTACGTTACACAAACGTCTTTCGAACGCCATCTAAACAAATCGAAAACTCCGACGTTTTGTATTCGATTTCTTTCAAAAAAAATATAGAACAAAATAAAATTTCAATTGATACAAAAAAAAAACTACTCACATCCCCTATATATAATAGCGGATTTCTGTGTGTCCGTCTGTCTGTGTGTGTTGATGACGCTCGCGGCTTTTTTTACTTTTTTCATGATGTTGAACAAATGAACTGGTTTTATTAATTAAATATTCGAATCGGGTACACATTTCGAGTTTACACAATCGGGTTTTCACATTTTATCGATTTCCGTTAACAAAACCACAGCCGATGTTATTAACATCGGGCCTATATACTAGTATTTCATAGATCTCGACCCGCGCGCGAGAGCATCACTCTTACAAATAAAGTTTAAAAACCACTGCTCAACACCGAAGACCTTGAAACTTCGCACATCGCCAATTGATAAAAACCTCACATATAAAAAATCCATCCCGATTACGCAACGGGTCCATTGGCAAGCACACCTCGTCGATATTTCCAAGTTCATCAGACATCGGAAGCCGATCGATCAGCCAGCAGAAACCCGACCGGGCATACCACGAATGCCGCCATCGGTTGTCAACGGTGGTTCTGTGGCTGCGACAACAACGGGACCACACTTTCGACGTCCGACGCGTCCCGCCCGCGACTGATTACCATTGAAGCGATAGCGGAGCGATAAACGCTTCGAGCGTGTTTTATTGTATCGCGTTTTCGAGCGGTGGCGACTTTTGTTCGCGAGCGCTCGTCGCCATGTGCTGACCTCATAGTAGTTGGCTCATTCGCGCCGCGCTCACCGCACACGTCGGACATGAGACCAGGACATGGACCCCTCGACGAGAAGACTCATAGACGACGAGGCTTCGGACAGGCCTCTGATCAAGCCTTCGGCGAGGATCGTCGCCAAAACCCACTCGCACGAGTTCCGGAGCGACGAGGCAGAGACCAACGTGGACGATGACGACGACGGAGGGTGCCAGCTGGAGTCTTTGAGGGTCGAGTTGAGGTCTTCGAGGATGGGACAGTCCAGGAGGAGGTCCGTGACGGCTCCTCCTTCGCCCACCGCAATAAGGCCTCCGCCCAGGACCCCTTCGAGGAGGCCGCACCTGCCGCATTTGCCCCATCTGATCCCGTGGAGGGACTTCAGGGGGCGGTGGGGGTCGGACAGTGTCAACAATAGGGGCAACGAGGTAGTTTGGTGTTTCTTTTCGGTGGTGTGTGCGTTTTGTTTTGGTATTGTTTTGGTGCCGTGATGGTAAAATGGATTTGTGATTGTTACATTTTTCGGCGACGATCGTTCTTTTTGTGATGAAATGCAGTGTTCGTTCGATAGAATCGTTCCAGTTTAAACTAGCGATGTGTCTCTGCGATGAGTTGTCACAGCGCAATATAATCAACAAACAAACTCGCGTGTTTGCAAAATGTTCAGATTGTTTTCACAACTGAAATTCCCGATGCGAAGAATGCATTTCATGACAGAAAACGTTCGCAACACGAAAACAGTTTCGGGAACGTCCGCTTTCCGATAAAAAATTTCGTCCGATGACACGCTTCCAATTGAAAACGGTTCGTTACAAGTCGCGTACGAATTAACACCTAACAAAAACAGCGAATCCCTCAAGTCACGTATTAAACAATATTATTCATATATATACGAATAGGCGCAATCTTACGAAAAGAACCGCTCGTTCGCTCCACCGGACAGATTGCGCAAATCAATTACGTTATCGTTATCGCGAACGTTTGGAAATTAGCGAAACATTTCGCTGACATTAGCAACGGTTACTTTGCGGTTTCGCATTCGTCACACCGGAGATTTCCTTTGTTCCTATTCGCACGTACCGCAACGCTCCATTATGCAGATTCCGATCGAGAAACGCATCGATCCAGTTCCGCGACTTTTGCAACGACTGCTTAGAAGTTCGTCGGAAACGAAAAGTCGACGGGTTTCTGCGGCCGAGTTAACGGCCGTTATCTCGCCGTCGAACTGACTGATAAAACGCTCGCGTTTTCGACGGTTTGTGTTTAAGGAGGCTTTCGCGGTCGAATCGGCGAAAATGTAAGCGTTTGCGGTCACCGTGTTGCCGGTCTGTCTCTCGGCGGATTGAAAGTCTACCGGTTTGTGTTAGTTGTATGTGTGTGGGGGGTTTTTTATTCGAAATTCTGCTAAAACGTCGTGAGAATTTCGCGTGTGTCTTTTTGAGCGTTTTTCGGTCGGTCTGAGAGCTCTTCGTCGAGTAAATAATTTGTCTGCGGTTATTTTTTTTTATTTACATGCGCGGATTTCCGTTCGCGCTCTGGGTTGATCGATTGTATAAATTGTGTATTCAAAAGAGTTTTTTTTTTTTAATATCGTAATGGTTTTTATGTAAATCGTCATTGCTGTTTGTTGGAAATTATCGGAATTATTCGCTTGTTTGTCCGTTTAATATTTTCAATTTAATTGACAATATATTAAACAATTAAATTCTCAAAGTGCATTAATTATATTTAAATCACGATTCCATTGTACTTCCATAAATTTATAATAGCATAGATTCGAACGCTGCAACCGAGCGAAGGGCCTCGACCGAACCTTCGAGTTTCTCACCCAAATTACGCAAACAACCTTCACGGAACCATTAACTTTGACGTATCAATATCGTCACATTAAAAACCATACCGATCACATGACAAAGCCCATCCAACCGAGCACGCAATTAAACAAGAGACCGTCCACAATCGACGTCGATTAAACTCCTCCGAAGCGAGCCTTGACCTTAACACATGGACCTCCGTCTCACGCAACGAAAGCGCATTCCGTCACAGAGTGACATAACGCCGTTAACATACAGGGTGTTCCGTATTGCATTTGCCTCGGTCGCGTAACAGCAGAGGAAAGCTGCTGTTCGTCGGTGACCGTGAAGTTAAAGGTCTGGCCGAGAAGGCTACTCGTTATCGTTACGCAATGTGGATTGCTTCGGAAAAATCGTGACCTTATATTGCCAAAATAAATATGAGATCCAGTTTAGGGTCACCATGTGGCGTTTAGAAGAAAACGGATGTATTTTTATGTTTCTGTTTGGATTTAATGTCCTTCTTCGACCTTTAAGCGTTCTTCTTTTTCGAAGAATTTTTGGCGGAGAGTACTTAACGAATGCGAAAATTCGTTTCGGTGTATTGAATTTATGGATAGAAGCAGCGTTTGTAATTGAGCGATTTTTCAAATTAATTTTGTTCTAAATCAGTGGTCCGCAACATTTTTCCTTCCGCGGCACACTAACCGTATTTTTTAAATTTCGCGGCACACTCAGGGCAGGGTGACCATATTTCTTGGGATTTAAAACAGAATGCCCTGAAAAAACAAATATTACAAAAATTGTATCCTTCTCTATATAAAAAAATGTTTTGTATGTCTAATAATTTTACAATATTTACCTCAAACAACTATTAATGTCATTAAAGTTATTTTTTCACGACGCACAATTGTATAAAATGAAAAAAATCTATACTAATATTTCATGTTCGTATAAAACAGTTATAGCACAGTAGGCGATTTTTTTTCTGATAAATTTAAAATGAACAATGAATTAGGTACAGTTTTATTTAAAAGGTATTCTCAGTTTCTTTTGATTACGAAAATAATATGCAATTAAAAATTTTGTTTTGTTTTACTTTCGTTTCTTCTCTTACAAAGTTACATTTTTTTCTAACCATAAGTATAGTCAACTGTAATTTCACTAAAACGACAAACCAAAATAAAAAGACGAGACTGTTTTAAGCAAAATTGGACTTTGGTCATCCTTAGCACGCCAGAAAAAAAGATATTCATGACCATGTGCTTTTCTTTATAAAAATTATTACATCAATTTCATATTATCGACGGGTTATTTTATTTTTTCTTGTATTTTAAATGCACCGCGGCACAGCAGTTGCGGAGAACTTTTCTAAATCTATTCAGATTAGAATAGAGATTAAATTCTTAGACGATTTTCTTGAACACAACGAGCATGAATGAGAATTTTATATAAAGGGAAATGAGGAAGAATTTTCAGATTTTTTTCTCATCATTGACTGCTTTTAAATATTTTAAAATAAATATAATTTTTGTTTAAAATATGAGATATTCATAATCTAGTTCCCATAATGAATATCAGATTCTAGTCGTAATCGTACTCATCTTGACGAATCCTTGTATATTTAAAAAATATATCTTTTGAAAACGCTTTTAAAATATAAATCGACGAACTAGAGTACAAGTTTCTAAAATATTACCATTTTTCATCAAACTATTCTAAGAATATTCTAGCCTTTTCGACACCTGTACAATAGAACCACTTACAAACTTTTTCATTATATCTACGATGCGTATAAACACGAATTTACCGCAATCCGTGGAAATCGATCCTATTATAAAAATAGTACGAGCTTATCGATGCTAATTTGCGAAAAATCGATACAATAATCATTTCGTGCACAATTCAGTTGACTTTCAGAAATATACAGTTACAATACGGTTTGTCAGTTGTATGGCACTAATTGCCGATTGTTATCTAATGCCGTGACATTTTGTGCACGCCATGCTTGTACTTTAATTACAATAATAAATAATCGAATTTGATCTCAATTTTTAAATTTTGTGCAATTATTATATCGAATATCTTTCATTGATACCGTGTTTTATTTTTAGCAAAAGTCTTTCGTTTTTTAATCAATGATATTCAAAACAATTGAAAGTTATTTGAATTAAAATATAGTATTGTATGATGTTATAATGTTGATATTATATCTGATTTATAAATTGTCAAACTGTGCATGAAATGATCAGGCATTTTAACTTTATAAAACGAATCGAATTGTTTGTTATGTGCAATCCATTTCTCGCGTAATCGCAATTGGATTGCATCGTTCAACTTAAAGCGAAAAGATCTACTGATAATTTCAACAGAACTCACATTCTAAGTAAATCCATTTATCAATCCGAACGATAAATACTTCAATCGAGAATAACATTGAAGAACTAAAACACGAAGATGATTGATGAATCGATTGTTAATCCCCATATTGTTTTTATCGAATTTTAAAATCGCTTCTGCGAACCTACTGATAAAATAATGAAATTATTTTGACGAAATGTTTCGATTTACATATTTTTGTATTACATTATTAATTTTGCAAATCAGTTTTCTTTGTTCTTGCTGATCGTGACGCATTGGACGCTTTTATTATGAATAGCTGGATAAAATCGTGCGTCATTTTTGATATTTCGTGAATTATCGATTTGAATAAATTAATCTTCATAATGATTACATAAATTCAATTAAAAATTTTGAAATTATCTCTTAATGAATAAAATGCTGAAATCATCTTTTGCCAAATGGTCTCAATCCAATTATACAGTAACATATATCTATTAACCGCATTGTATGAATCTTTTTCAACAATTTCAATATTATTTTGCACTTCAAAAGAGACTTATTCAGACAATGCCTCGCCAAAGTTTGACGACCGACGTCACATTCTATAAAGTCGCATTCAGACAATGGAAACGTTTGCCACCATTCGAATTAATTTCAATCATCGCCTACTTCGGATGACGGACAGACCAATTTGTTTAGATCGTTGGCATAACGACCAACATGTCGACACACATGTTATAAAAACGCTTGTAATACATAATTTGAATTGACAATTTGTTAGGGCGATTAATTGGGACGTGTGTCTGTTTCGATTTCAAAACGTCATCGAATAACAAATTCTCGACTATTGTGCAGCTTATCTGAATAAATGGATGTTTATTATTGTATCTGATTGATTTTTGTTTATTTTGATCGTATCTCTTTTGGAACGTCTTGAGATCGTATCGATTCGTAAATGGTTATTCGTTATCGTATAGTTGATTGATGTATGTTTTATTCAATTTTCGTTTTGAAATTCGCTCGTATCGCGATTCGATTCGTTCCGTGTTTTGAAAATTTCAATCGTATCGATTCTCTGCGAAACTGTTTTTATTTGCGGGAGGCTTTTGTTGTCGAGTCGATTTTGCGAAATAAATTTACGATCCGCACACAGATTGCGCTTTACAATATGTGAAGTTCTTCGACTTCTGTGTCGTAATAAGAATTCATTTTGAGTCGAACGAAGCTAAAATATAATATGGATCAATCATATTTTTCTGACATCTTTCATTTTATCGAAATAACGAACGTTCTCTCCGGCACGAAAGTTGTGATACGATATTATTTCGAACGCAAAAAGCACTAAAGAAAGCGGAACTTCGTTTTTATTTCGTAACTCGAAAGATTTTCAGCGAACGCAGGAAATAATATGAATAATAAATTCGCGTTTGTTTTCGAATACGCGATTTTTGTATTCCCGATACGATACGTTCATTTTAAATTTAATCTGATCTGTTTCAAATTATGATATGATTCATTAAATTATCGATTAAAAAAAATGTGACTTATTCTTTGTCACAAAACAAAATTTATCTTGAATTTTCGAATACATTGTGAATACATCCGACTGCGAACCGCAAAAACTAAAATAGAACAAATTCGATACCATGACCCCAAAATCCCCATCGACCCCATAAAGGCACAACCCAAGACCGTGACTTTTAAATTATTCAAGAAAATGGTTGTCCGTTCAAAAGTTGGTGTCCTTGACACCGCGCGGACAATAGAAAGAAGAGAGCTTTCAACAAAAGCTCTATTATTTCTACGAATTGTATGGCGCAAATTTGCCGTCCATTATTTCTCTTGACCCCGTTTAGCATTCAGAAGAAGTATTGGACAATTTTCAGTGTCCGTATCGATCGATGTATGACGCTGATTCGCAGGAGAATGCCCTTGTCGTGCTTTTGCCAAATTGTGACGTTGCTCACCTGAAAAATTGACATCTGAGAAAAAATGGGATGGAAAAATAACCGTGGAGATGAATTGTGCGCTCTCTCGCTTTATTGCTTTGTTTACGCTTAAGAAAATGGTTTTCTTCGTGATTTTTTTTCTCAGCAACTGAAATCGATCGTGGCCGCGAAGCCTTTGAAGTTTTTTCCCCTTTTTCAAAGCGTCGATTAAATTCGACAACGAAGAAAAAAACGATACGGATATTTGTCGAAATGAGTGATGTAATTGTGTATAAAGCTGTAATAATTTTTTCCCAGAAAAAATAAGGGTCTCTTAGAATTTTTAACATTACATGAATAATTATATAAATTAACCTTTTTAAAATAACTGAATTGTATAATAAATTTGAATGAGACTTTTGTATAATTTTAAATATGTATATGGATCGTTTTGAATTCAACCGAATCACAAACGAAAAGCACTCCGTTGAAAGGATTTCTATGAAAATTTCTGTTAAGTATCAAAAAAGCATGCATCAAATGAAAAGCGCTACTTTCGTATACGACGAACATATTGACGAATTCATAAAATTTTCGAAACGAAACGAATTTCGTATATAAATCACAAGTCAATAATTCCATTAGTGTAATCCCGAATAAATTACCGGCCTTTTGTAATTGTTGGCAATCAATCTATCGATTCGAACATTATATCAACAAAAGTGAAAAGTGTTGGCTAGGCAAACGTTTACTTTTCAGAGCAACAGCCATCGAGTTTAATTACTTAAGTGTTCGTAACCGCGCACTGCAATATTTCAATTTCCGTCGTTCATTCTAATTTCGCGCCATTTAAAATTCAAATTCGGTTTTTTGAAATTCAATTTCGCACCGAACAGACATAAATCTCCGATTAATTTTTGCGGGAAATCTTTCGAAAGTTTATCGTTGAATAAATCATAAGAGCATCGCGTCCGAAGCGTTTACATTAAAATTTTCGCGTAAATCACTTCGTCAATAAAATTATAAACGTTTACGAGAGATCTTTTCGATCGCACGCGTTCCTTTCCGATTTCTCTGATGTTTTTCGATGAACAAACATTATTGAGTAATATTATACGTGTATTAGCGAAGAGCCATTATCGAAAGGTCAATAAAGCAAACGGGTCCTTTGAAGAAAATCGAGATTCGTGACATATCTTCTTGGATTCTCGGAAATCTTCTGTTATCATATTGTCCTCGTAATCATTTTATATTAAATTTCGTATTTGATATCTGAAACTATAAATTAGTTTTGAAGTTTATACTATTATTTGTGCTATGATGAAACAGAGTGAATCAAATTTTTATATAAATTACGTTCATCCCTTTTTTAATGAAGTTTTTCGAATTACCATACAAATTGAGACTCAATAATATATTGATGATATATTTTTTATGATATTGTAAAGATTGTACTTGACCACATATTCTATCAACATCTAATAAACTTTTATTATATGCATGTATATTACATTGATTGACGTTTTTCTGACGTAAATTTATAAAAATATTGAAATACCATTAAAATTTTAATTCATATATCAACGAGTTTTACAAAAAAGGTAATCCAAAATCATATTCAAACGAAACCATGCAGATCGAAAGACGACTGTAATACAATCACGAAGTTCAAACACACTTCAACTGTTATGAATTTGAGTCATATCAAATTCTAACCGTGACGTAACTTCGTACTCGAACATGACATTTTATCACACAACAAAACTAGCACGCCTGATATATCATACATAATAATTCCCCTAATCGAATATTTCACTAATAAAACGAATCAATACAACACGATTAGTCTAACACCAATTAATAGCCCATAAGTGCCAAACGACCGCGTGAACATTACAACGCACTTTAACCCCAAAACGACCACAACATCTCACATTACAAACTTATTGGACTTTTTCGACCCCACACACACATTTCAGCAATAAAACCGCAATCGTGAATGGAATCTTTCTTTGAGCTTTCATCGGCAGAGGCCAGCGGCCAGTTCTCTGGCAACGAACGCGACACCCGTCCGATTCCGTTTATCCATCCATTCGGGCATGTATCGAATGTATTTATGTTGTGTGTATAAACACATGCGTCGTTCGCACTATATAGTATATACTATTAATATTTTCCGAGCGCCAGCTTCCTGTGATAGACTTCAGTTTTATTTCAGCCGCGCGCCGAGCGCCACACGTCCGGGAAAGCGCAGGCCGGGCGGCGCGATTTTCGCCGCTTTTCCGAAGCTTTTCCGCACTTTAGTAAATAATAAAGTTTCCCTGAGTGCTGCCGGGCGTGCTCCGAGTGCGGAATCGGTGTTGTGTGTGTGTTTTTCACGTGTTTGTGTCCGAAAATGCGGGAAAGTCGTCCGTGAGCTTGTGCCGTTGTCATTGTTGTGCCGCAATTTCGTATGAAAAATCAATATGTATTTTTTTTATTACTGAAAAAAAACGATTCTCATTACGTAAACAGAATTGATTTTTAAATTTCTCAACGGGTCGATTTTTGTAATGTTTAACATTCACGCTAATTTGGGCGCGACATTGAAGTTTGATCCAAATCGGATTTGCGTTGAGGGTTCATTTTCGATTTGTAAAAGTGACAAACTTTGTTTTGATAATCGATGAAATTAGTTCTGGAGCGATAAGTGATGGATCGGCTCATTACAATGAAAATTGGACTGAATTGAGTTTAATTTGTCATATGGAAAAGGTGTGACTTGGTGGTCTGTTGCTTTATACATTTATGATGGAAAAATCGTTAATGCGAATACGACGAGGAAAAATAATACAGCACATTAAACCGTCGTAATCTTTGCTTTTAATTTAGGCTCAAATCCGCTTTGTGCTCGGCAAAGTGAAATTTAATTCGTTTCGAATTTTTCCTAACGTAAGTACATAAATTTTGTTACGTTATTACTGAAAAAAATAAATAAACGTAATCAAAGACTCGGCATTACGAAGCTCTATGTAACGAAAGCTTTTTGTGCAAACGTCATTTGTTTTGCGGGTGTTAATAAAAATTGCGTTAAGCTTTCATTTTTCTCTCTGACGTTCAAAATTTTTTCAGAAAAAAATAGTATTTTTGAAAATCCGCCAACGACGAAAAAACGTTCCGGAAGTTAGCGACGATTCGAATGTGTCTGCGAATTCAAGATTCGCTTCAGCTTGTTCCATTCAATTTCGAGCGAATCTAGTTTTTTCCCGATCACTATTCAAGCGAATTCATTTTCCGATCGAACGAACAACCCAGTTCGATCCTATCTTGAGGTTTAATTTTTTCCCATTGCTAATATCCTTTGTATATCAAAAGCCGGATTTCTTACGACACTTGGTAAATACAAGTTATTTTATTATATTTTTTGTATCATTAGATTCGACAGTTTATATAATGGTCTTTTCACATTCAAATAAATAATATATAATAATTTCTTTGTCCTGCTCTTGGGGCTTTATAGATTGCCTAGGATAATGATGGAATAAATACAGGTTGTTTCGGTTTATTAGGCTTTTCGTTATTTTCCCCGGTTTTTATACGAAATTATAAGATTCTTAGAAAAAAAAATCGTTTTTTTTTTTCCAAGGCCCAGAATTTCTATTTACAGCCTGATGGTCACAATATATTTTTTTGTAAACAGTTTGAATGTGCATTAAATAAAGTAAATGTGCATTTTACACGAGAATTAAAACGAAAAAATATCTGTACCTTAAAATGAATAAACGTGCATTAGAACTGGGCGAAATACCAACCGCTGGACCATTTTTCACAACTTTTATAATATAATCGATTCGCAATAAACCGAATTCAAACAAAATCAACATTTATTAAAATATCGACCAAATTGTCAAGAAGTAGTTGACATTTGTATTGTATCGCCTGTAGAGATTGACTTTACTCTGACGACGTTGGCACATATTCGTCATTTTAATGCACAAACTATACATTCCATTGCAAATTTTATATTTTTTTAATGCTCACTTATTATAAAGTGTGCATTATTGTGCATTATAGCACAATTTTTTATGAATAAAATAATTCTCAATACAAGATTCTTTAATACACAGAAATAATACACATCGTATATTTTTCTAATGCACGAACTATTCGTTTTTAGGCGCGATCTATATTTTTTTAATGCAGAGTTGAACCGCACCCATTTTCTTTACACAACAGTCTCTAGACCGTATAAAAACACTATTGGTTCATTTTAAACAAATTAACACCGACTAATTTGTCAACCAGCTTGTCAAGGGTTAAAACTTAACTCTCATGACTAATTGAACGCATTGCCGCTGCGTCGGGAGAATACAGTCAACATTCAACACTCTCTAATTGGCGTTTAAAGCAAGTTTAAATATACACATCTCACACATGCCACGTGTCAGTCGCTATATGCGTCCCCGTGTCTATTTTCCAAATTTATTTTTCATTATTCTATAGTTAACGACGTCTGATGCGTGACCGTGACTAAACTGTTTTGGCAAAAGTCGCTTATTCGTTATGATATTGAGCTGGTATGCACTCGGTCTTGTCACACGGAAGTATCGTGCGAAAATTTCGCAATAATGACCGCCGAAATATTCCGTTTGAATCATAGCCGTGTGATTTTCGCGCGGAAAATCGTCCGCGAGTTTTTCCGCGATTTTCGTTTGTGATATGGTGCGTTATCTGGTTCTTATCGAGCCGTGATTCATTTTGGCGTCGCGTGTATAGATATTTATTTATATCTCGGTTCTGTTCAGGTTGTAATTATAGTTTTGGAAGATTAATGGAGAAATTCTGCTTTGAAGCTTGATCAATTGATCAATTAATTTCCTTTCAAAACATCAAACACAAACTTTTCGTATGATGAAAGTTCGATACGTCACGAATTTAAATGAATACACGTTTATCTTCGTAAGGGTTTATTTTATGTACTATCATAAAACCATAATCCGAGTTGTAATCGACTTCGCCCATAAAACAGATAATCCCCCGAAAAAATCTTTATACGCTTTATACTCGCAATCAATCATAGGACGAAACTCGATATTCCTACACAAACATCGGTTCGAAAATGATGAAATTGCATTTTATCAACGCCAATCATTATATATTTTCGAATTAGCAAACATTGTGTGCGAAACGCTAAACATATTAACACCTCGAAGGGACCCACGCAATATTGAAAATGTCATTCAATCAAACGGACGACGATTTCTCAACCATTTTGGCGGATCGTTTGCGATTTCACAAAACGGTTTTACAATTATTATCATATTGCCGGCAGATGCATCTGCGATGTATAATATATATCTCGAAAGACGTATGCCAACTGTTAAATTATTGCGATTCGATTTGGCTTCGCGGTCCTCATTCATGATATTGTGAATCGCAAATAGATTATACTATTTATAATGTTATAATTTGGAATCGTTTTAATTATCTGGGAAGCTATTCTTGATTTTATCGCGTTTTTATTGTATTTTTGATCATTCTGTGTATCATTGATTTAAATGTTAAGCACATATAATATGTGAAAATTTCTTAAAAACAATGAAACCATCTTCAGAATATGTACGTTCCATTTCTTTCGAAATATATGGCGTTCATTCTTCATACGTCTTATTATCTCATAAAATGTCATGCAATATTTTATATCTAATAGGTACTAATAATAGTGTTATAACTCAAATACGCAAAATTAATCAAAATTTAATTTTTTTCGTACCATATGCAAAACAGCGTCAGGTTTACACACACTTTCGTTTTCGTTCATTCAGCATTTTCCCAAAACAAATTTGTCTTCACACTTATTATAATAAAAAAAACGTACTATTCAGCGACATCTTACAAATTCAAACATTCAACAATTCCACTATATTATAGCACTACTTAACTATACATTGTCGTGAGATAAATCAACTCGAAGTCGTAAAACAAACACTACAACGGCATTGCACAAAATGGCCATGCAATTGATTGCAACAGTAAAATCGCTTCCGACTCCCAAAGGCCGATTGGTTTCCTTCGATTTTGATAAACACGAAACGAAAACGCGTATCTCCCGTCACTTCATTGTCGAAATCGATAACGTTTATCGAAATTTTGTTATCGAAACGCCACAATTTGTTTCACTTGTGTCCGACGACAGTAACATGTTGTCTTTGATGCGTCGTGAACGTGTCAGTCTTGATTTCGTACATGTGATCGATTTTTGTACGTTTTCTTAAAGAAGACGGTTTTGTTGTGCTTCCGAGGAATGAAGCCTTTCGAAAAACCCGAAAAAACCAATTTATTAGTGCCTATAATACCGAAGAGCTATGGAAGTCTGTTCCCGTATCATAGATTCGTCAGAAATGTTGTTCCTAATATTATTGCTAAACAGGTTAATATTTCTCTCAATGTATTTTTTAATTTCAGATTTATCTTCTGTGTGCTAAAATTATGTAAAATACTTTGATTGTTGAATTCATTTTATATCAATTAGCCTTCGAATATTCATATGATTACTCGTGATTTGTAAAGTAGGCTTGATGTCGTGTGCAAGTGAATCTTATGTTTTTAAAATGCAAATGAATGGTTTTCAATGCACGTTTTTTTATTGAAAAAATGGAAATATGTTTTAAAGATCAAAACAAATTTTTCTAATGTCTGTTTTGACATTGCCCATTCTTATTCGATTTATTATAAGACGCGGTATTTCTTATGCGATTTTTTCCTTTGTTTTTCAGTTTCGATTTCGAGCAAGGTTTGAATATTTATTTTAGACTCGTACGTCAATAATCATGAAAAGTCGTAAAAAATAAAATGCAGATGGATAACGAAACGTCTTGTATTGTTTTCAATTTACGTTTTGTTACAAATGTATTTCGAAGAATATTGATCTGTTATTAATTTACAAACTTCTTATTTAATAATTAATAATTTAAAACTTTTCAGTTCTAATTATTTTTTTATCAATCTGTTGGAGTCATTGTTTTTTTTTTTTTGTTTTATAAAACAAGTTAAAAGTTATTTCTTTTCCAATAATTAATTACAATCCTGATCGAAATTTCATGATATTTGACAATAACTTTATTCTTTATTTTCTTATCGTGTAATTTTTTTTTCAATTTTGAAAATAATTGATCGACGCTCATTCCACATTAACATGATAAGGGACATTAATACATTCAAAAACCATTATTTACTGTCATTTGCAAGTAAATGGTCGATGTCGAACATTATAATTTAATTATTTATTTTGATTTCGTATGAATTAAATTTAACATATTTCATATTTCACATACTGAATATGCGTAATAATTTTCAATATGCGTAACTTTATATTAATATTTTCCAATGACTCTTAAACAAACATTTTATGAGTAAACATTAAAATTACACGAACATTGATATTATTCGAAGCAACTGAATCGTTAAATCCAATATCAATACGCCTCAGCAAACACTGTCCAAAAGATATACATTCAAATATGGAAAAATTTCCACGAAAATCACGGCAGCTTCAGATACGACGAACATACATACATATTAAATAAACATTTTCATCAAATGATTATTTCGTTTGCCCGAGGCCAATCAAATGATTGTTTTAGCTTCGAGTTTGTTCGGTCAACATTGGATTGCCTATCTGCGGTTTAATTTAACAGTTTTTATTGCACTTTTGATTGCATAACACTGTGCAATCCATGTCCTTTTGCTTATTATGTTTGACCCATAAAAACACAATATAATCCTTATATTTGGTTTGTTATCTCAATCGTCCTATATTTGCCCAACGATCTTTACTAAATAATCAGTAAACCGACGGTCGTTTTGAGGTTGAACTCGTTAAAGTAAACCCCGCGAGCGAAATCGCTTTTATTGGACCTTCTTTCTCGTTATCTTTGCTGATTTCCTCTTAATATAAATTTACACTTTAATAATAATCAGATGAAAATGCTTATACGAGTATGTTCAGTCAACACCGATCGTGTTCGGTGTTAACACACTAACACATTTCGTTGAAGTTTGCACTTCTCTCCATTTTGGTTCCGAAACGAAAAAGTGCCAGTTCCGATCCGAATGTCGAACGACTTGCACATTTTGCGGATCCGTGGGAATTTTCTAGATTTTCGAAAATGTTCAAGCACGCTTCGTTCAAAGCTTTTCATTCTCAGGTAATCGATCGAGAACAATTTGGCTACAATTAGAACGCGTTGTTCAAATTGCCGCTTTGTTTTCGGGTGTATAAATCAACGTCATTCTTTCGAATATGTGTATGATTTCTATTTTGATCCTTGGCAAAACTTAACTTGGCTCATAATTATTGGAAGTTTTCTCGCTATTCTTCCGAATAATTATTTTTTTCAATTCGTGATTTAATGCGTGTTATATAAACACTTGTGACTGTTTGTCTTTTGATTGAGCAAACACATTTGTATAATTTATTTTAGGAATCCCCCACATTGCTCATATCATACAATTAAATTCACATTAAGATTTATCTATTCGTTTCAAGTTTCATATTGTATTGTTAAGTAGTTTTGATACGTATTATCGTCCAATTGCATCAACTCGATCTTCGAACGCAATTTGCACTCTGATAACGCACGATTCATTATGAATCGAATGCAATAAGAAACAACTGGTTTAACTCGTTCACTACTGTATAAAGTGAAAAATACGTTCTGATATACATATATTTTTTTTTAAATAGAAAAGTCATTGAACTTCGCCTTCTCGGCTTTTTATTTATAAACCTTAAAATATTTCGATGGCGTTCTGAAGGGTTTAATTTGTAAATATTCAAATTTTCATCGAGTGAAAGTCGCTAGTGCACGATTTACAGTCGACCCATAATTTTTTGAGAGCTTTATCATAAAGTTGTATGTTTATATAGCGTTCGTACAATAAAGATTTTTTCGAATTCCGATCCGTTTACAAACGCAACAGGTTTTCGCAGTTGAACATTAATATTTTCGAGTTTGTATCATTCGCATAAGTTTATGCACATCTATCATAATATCCGCGACGTGCTTTATAGGCTCTCACTTTTTTCTGTCGATTCAACTTGTTTCATGAAATCACGCGAGATTAACATAAAAAGGATTAGTTCACCGCCATATTTATATTTTTACCCGAGACAAACAATATTGTTTACGCCTTTATCATGCTAATTTGTATATTAATTTCACGCCGGTTCCAAGAACACTATCCGATATGCGTCAGTGACATTTTTTTCAAATCACCCTCATGATGTTGACGATTCATTAAACTCGTGCAGTTCGACGTATCGTTGCAAAATGGGTGAATTTGCAAAGCAAAATCGTTTTATTACGCAACTTATACCACGCTGGCGATATTGATATTCCAAGGCATATGTGCTCGTTATGAAATCGTGTAAACTGAAAATTCGATACTTAAATTTTTCGATGACGTCTCGAAACGACTAGACTTTGGCGAAATTGTATTAATTGTGTTTTGCGCAGGAAGAAGTTTTCAACCGAAATGCTTAAATATTTCAACAGAATAAACAACTTTGGTCTTTGATGTTAGATATTTTATCGAATTTCCTCTCGTTTTTGTTATTGCAGGAAATATTAATATTTTTACAAGTAAGCAATGTTATGCGAATTGATTTTTTAATTTAAAAATATATATGAGATCGTTATGTTTTGATTGAAATCACGATTATATTGTTGAACGATATAGTAGTTTCATATAAGTAGTTTTCAATTTACGATGGTTTGAAATTACGATCAAAAAAAATAACATAATTATTTCCTAAATCATGAGCTTCTATCACATTTCAGAAAAAATATGGACTCATTCGAATTATTGTATTAAAAATGGAAATTTTGATTTTTTTTGTATGATTCGAAATTCAAAAACGTATCTCTGTCGTAACTTGAAGAATACCTGTATTCTCAACTTATCTTCAACGAACAAGTTAAACGCATCGCACTTACAGTTATTACATATATCGGATTACTCATTTTATTTGAATTTCGAATATACAGTCGAGGAAAAAGTATCGGACTTCCCGATTTTTTAGATTTCCCTTTCATGCATCATTATTTATGCCTATTTAACATTACTTGTGATTTCGAATTGATTATTACACATGAATCATGTGTAAAACTCTTCTAACCCAAATTCGTACCATCCGTAAACTCTTATTGCAACACAACCACTCAAAACAACGAAATATTATAAAACAGGGACTCACCACGCTCCACGTGCACCACGCAACAACCACACCAACAACACAAGACTCCAACAACTTTTATATTGTACACGACTCACCATGCTCCACGTGCATCGCACAACAACAACACAACGATCACACCAACAACACAAGAGTCTAACAACTTTTGTATTGTACAAGAAGAGACAACGACCCGAAGACACGACGATGCTGGCCGCATCCGTCGTTCACAAACACCGGACGATATCTGAACGACGGCCCGACGACAATTACGACCGTTTCGTAATTGTGCGTGTGTCGAAAGAGGTTTTTCGGACGAAATTTCAGTCAACGAAGATAACGGTCGTCGAACGGTCGCTGGAATGGACGACGCTTTTCTTTCGAGTCGCGGATTGTCGGTGCTGAAGCGCAACAGTTATTCGTTTGTATGATTGTTGTTTATTAGGGGTTGTATTATTTTGGATTTGTATTGTTTGATGGTAAATCAAATATATATAAATTTTTTAGTGCTTTTGCGTTTTTTCTCTATTGTTTGTATAAAAAGTTCGATTTGTCTGTACTCGGGTTGTCAACGCTGATTTGATTTCGACTGTCTATTTTCTTTTATTCTTTTGTTCATGGATGCTTGATTCTCGAAATTAGTATTGCGGAAAGGCTATAGAATAATACCTATTATATGTATCCTGGGAAAAAATGTCGAATTTACCTGTTGGTACAAGGACGACAAAATAAATATTTTTTTAAGAATCGTTACAAATTTTAATCATTCTAGATTGTTGAATATCAGTATTTTCAATATCAAATAAAACATTTGACATGATAATACAAATATTTATATAAAAAATAAAACCTTTGAACCTTCAAATCGATACAATAGAATTTCAAAATTTTCTCTGAATTTTTATATTTTACCCAACTTTTTTTTCGATCGATCAACATATATCATTCAACCCTTTTCACTTACAACAAATTTACGACAACCCAAAAAACGTACACTTACACAAGCAAAAATATTATAATTTTTTTTACTAAAAATAATTCTCAGAAATCTTATCTACATATTTAAATCGCCAAACACCCACAAGCGACATCGATTCACCTGAATATTATTTTTTCGATATAAACATCCATTCTAAAGGACGAATCATACATTTGTCGACACGAACCGCCCATTTTTCGGATACGTCTTCCCTCGAAGGACCCCGGTTCGATCCCTTGGCCACAGTCCCGGACGAGACGACCATCCACCGCGGCCGTTATCGCCGCCGCGGCGCCGTCGCTCCTTTTCGTCTTGTTCTTTTACTGTTATTGGCGTGCATATAAAATTAACGACGAATCGCCGTTTCGAACCAGTCGCGCCGTTTTGCCCGCCAAGATGCCCCGCGTCAACGTCGGCGGCCTGCTGTACCTGGCGCGCAGGAAACGAGCCGAAATCGCCGCCAGGATATGTGTGTGTGCACGCAGTTTCGAATTTTCCCGCGGGAAACGCGCCCGGACGCGGAAAGTGGCGGGAAAGCGCGCCGCGCGACGGTGGCGCCGCGCGCGGAAAGTGAACGCGCGCGGGAAAGCTTCGGCATTTCGGGATTTTTTTGTTTTTAGATATTCGAAAACTGCGTTTTTTCGTTTTTGAATATGCAGTTTTTTTTGTGTGTTGTTTTAATTTATGCATTTTTTTGTGAAACGAGTTTTTTTTTTTAAAACGTTTTATAATAACCTCGATTCTGTGTTTCGTGTAAATTGATTCGTTATCTATATTTTTTAAAAGTGCGTATTTTTTCTTTTGTTTTTCAACTGCATAATGGTTCATAATTGACGTTCAGTAATTTTTGTGTTTTGGTAAAAAGAAATATGATTTTTTTTTCATATGATAATTTCACATGAATGGATCCTCGACAGTATAAATTTATTACTCTGTTATTGTTAAGAATATGAAGATTTGCTAATTTGCGTGTTTCGTTGGCAAATAAATTTATAATTTTATTGTACTTTTAGCCTTTTATGTGCACGATCAAGTTTCCTTTAGCATCTAACGGACGATACGTGTAGGTGCTGGAAATATAAATTTCGTATAAAAGGAAAACACTGCAAAAATTGATATCAAACCTGTTGGCGATCATGACCAACGACGGAAAATACCCAAAAGTGTACGGAAACGGTCCTCAGTGTCCTTTTGGCATCAGGAAAATTATACAATATAATTATTATATATATCAAATCAATTTTTTCTATTAACACGAACAATAGAGGTGTTATAAAAACGAAATTTGGATCGGTTAAAATTTCCTTCCCACGCCCAAAAGCGTTTTTTATACAATACTTTTCCTTCAGTTGTGAAACTGCTGAAATAATGTGATGATATAATTTTATACTGTTGTTTTCCGCCACTGTCACAACAACAGGCGCGAATATAATCGTGATCGAGCTAGGCCAATGTCGGTTTTTTTCAAACGTCTAAAAATTATAACAGCTGAAGTGTTGGCCGCTAATAGTCCAAACGGTTTCCGAATCTCATCCGTCATCCTGGATTAAAAATAATTTCGAAACGACATACGAAATCACACCATTTTCCTTATGTATTATATATGTCCGATTGCGTCACGAATCCAGTTCGCTTCAAAATATTAACGGTCCTTTGAAAAAACAGGAGTCCGGACGGCGTCTGGATGCACAGCATCGTAAAGTTCTTCGTCCGAGGATGCTCGGTTAAAAATAACTTTCCGGTTTTTTGCTCCCGACAGGATCCAAGGATCCGAACCTGGCGAGCGCAAGGTTAAAAACCTGACTGCTCTTCCTGTATGTACAATTCTGTTACGGCCGTATGAATTTTTCCTTCAGTTGACCCAAGGATCCGGTTTGGATCGAAGGCACTCGCATGTACTTTCTCTGAATTCACCTCCGGTGTATATTTTAAGATTGACAATTTGAATCGACTGGTCTGCTGCAATGTCAACGGATGACGACACGCACAGACATCGATCCTAGATGTCATACCAGAAGAATCGCCCACATGTGTGCGCAGCTCTCATTGGCAACATCCACGCACCCAAAAATGTATCGAGACCACCGATCGATGATGATGGACAGTTGGAGCCGAAGGAGACGGAGATTTTAAGCGCCAGACGCTTGTTGGATCAAGCAGAGAACGGATCGGGAGACCAGATTAACCGACTTTCCATCTTGAACGAGGGAAGAAACGGTAGTCAGAACTCATTATCAGATGACCCAAGGCCGAGTACTTCGAAAGATGATTCTGTACATTCATCATTGCCCGACGCTTTGAATGTGACTTCGTCTACGCTCTCGCTGCCTTTGAACGAAGATGACCCAAAAAGACTGAAACGCAACAGTATATGCGTCGGTGCCACAGACTTGAACCAGTTGTCTGTCATAAAAAGAAGAGGTGCCTCTTTCCTCCATATTAACATCCCAGACTCTTTAAGCGGAAGGAGTGGATCTCAATCTGCTGCTCCCAACTTTCACATACCAAAATTCACCATAACTGCCCCAGCCGAGTCCACCTCAAGGAAGCTGAGCAACGCTTTACATGCTGGTCTGGGTGCTTTCGCCCTCAGACGCCACTCTAACACGGTCAGTCGACATCGGTGGTAAAGAATGAATAAATAAATTCAGTACTAAGGCAGTAGATCAGCGCCATAACCATAGCAGATCCCACTTTAGCACTCACGGATTCTATCGAGACCCAAATCCAACCCACCACCCCTTACATGTGTGTATGATTACGTGCATATATTTACACGTGTACAGATCATCGTTGACTGCAGTGTTGTTTTCATTATTAACATTTAACATTTTGCATGCACGTTGATACGACATTGACACGAATCAAGTGTGTCTTCCCATTTGAACTAATCATGCTTTTGCTTTGATCGATCAAATGTGTCAATTTTGTATATAATTTTTTGTACATGTTTGTCGTTGAATATCAAGACTTCCATTTTGTGCAAAAAATTTTATATGTTATCTTTAACTTTTTACCCAAACATATGTTGGATGTTAGATTCAAATTATATTCAGGTTTGTCACATTGACAAGTTCACATTATTGTTTCTATATATTCGGACTCAAAGTTAATGGCAAAAAATCGTATTATGTTTTTCACCATAATTCTGCCGTCATAATGAATACCGAATTGTTTAACAATCTTAACATGATTTATGTTGTAAATATCAGTGTATTTAATATGTGTGTTATTCAGCTACTGCAAGTAAATGTAATTGTTGCTTGAAAGTAACATGTATGGAAAATTCAATTATTATTATGGTATAATAACATACGTTTATTTTTTTAATTTACATACACCTGTGTGAATAGTATTTTATTACCTTTAGAATATACACTTAGTAAATATTTCAAAAACAATCATGTAGCAAAAAAAAATTTCATTTTTCATTGCATACTCTTGTGTATGTAATAGAAGAATATATTTTTAAAATATCGTTTCATTTTATTGCAGAGTCTACATCGCACAGAATCGATGATATCATTATGTTTCCGCTCCTTAGCCACTTTTATAAACGAGAACAATCTTGGTGCTTTACAGTCGTTCTTACAGAACAAACAAATTGTGATCGATGACAGAGATGAAGTAAATTTGCATATTCACTATCAATAAGGTTTTTTTCTATATGAAAAATAACATGGCTTATTAAATTCTAGAATGGAGCAACAGCTCTTATGTTGGCATGTCAAAATGGCAAACATGAAATGGTCAATGAACTTCTGGTTCATGGAGCAGATCCTAATGCCGAAGATTGTGACAATTGGACTCCACTTTTGCTTGCAGCAAAGGAAGGAAAAGCAAATATTTGCTTGAATCTTCTTGACAATGGAGCAAACATTGAACATAGAGAAATGGTATGTTCTGATGTTTTATAAATCTGATAATTCCATAATACAAAAATCATTTATTTTTTAGGGTGGTTGGTCCTCTTTAATGTGGGCTTCTTACAAAGGATATGAGGATGTAGTTGCTTTACTTTTAGATCGTGGTGCTGACGTGAATGCTCATGGAAATTATCATATCACGTAAAATAACTTACTTATTCATGCTATATTCCATTTCTTGCATTTTACAAACCCCTTATCTAAATAGTTCATTAGTGTGGGCTGCTGGTCGTGGACATTCTGCAATTGTTGATCGATTATTGGCTGCCGGTGCAAGATCTAATGCTGGTGATAAATATGGTACCACTGCACTGATATGGGCAGCGAGACGAGGTGATTCTGCGTCCGTTAAATCTTTATTAGCTGCCGGTGCATCTCCCGACCAAGCTGGAATGTATTCATGGACAGCTCTTCTGCAAGCAACACAAGGCAAATTATCTTTTTCATAATTATATAATGCAATATTATAACTAAAAATGTACTTATTGCAATAAATTTGTAGGTAATCATATTGACATTGTGCAAATGCTATTAGAGCATAAACCGAATGTAAATGCTTTGGATAAGGATGGATGTACAGCATTAACCCTGGCATGTAAAGAAGGTTATCATGAAATTGCCGTGTCTTTAATCAATAGTGGTGCATACATCAATATGCAGGTTTTCATTTCATTTTATCATATTTGTATTCATTTGAATAATTTCGAACAAATTTGTAAGCAGTAATTTTCTAACCATAGGATAGAGGTGGAGATACATGTCTGATACATGCTATAAAAGGTGGCCATCGTTCTGTTGTAGAAGCTTTGCTTAAAAAGTATGCTGATGTCGATGTATTAGGTAAAGAAAGAAAAACTGCAGTGTACAATGCTGTTGAAAAAGGCCATACAGGAATCTTAAAACTCTTACTGCAATCAAATCCCGATCTTGAACTTACTACTAAAGTTTGTATTTATATCTCGTATTTTATATTAACTTTCTGATAATAAAATTAAAATTATTGCAATGCATAATTTAAGGATGGTGATACTGCATTGCTCAGAGCTGTGAGATCTCGGAATGCTGAAATGGTTCAAATATTGTTAGATAAAAAGGCTAAAGTAAATGTGGCAGATAAACGTGGCGATACATGTTTACACATCGCAATGAGAGCTAGATCTAAGGTTCTTTTTACTGTCTTTCTTTGAAATTTTATTTTGATTGAAAATCACATAAATATATTTTTATTAAAGGCTATAGTAGAAATTTTACTAAGGAATCCAAAGAATAGTCAATTACTTTATAGACCTAATAAAGCCCAAGAGACTCCATATAACATAGATATGAGCTATACAAAAACTCTATTAGGACAAATTTTCGGTGCTAGTATGTATTTTCAGTATATGGAATTACTTTTCTTATATTCATTTTTTACAATATTACCTTATTTACATTTAGGACGTTTAAATACAAACGATGATAATGAAAATATGTTGGGATATGAATTGTATAGCAGTGCTCTTGCAGATATGCTTTCTGAACCTAATTTATCAATGCCAATAACTGTAGGCCTTTATGCCCGTTGGGGTTCTGGGAAATCGTTTTTGTTGAAAAAGCTCCGAGGTTTGACTTAGAACCATTTTTATATTAAGTTTTCACATTTATCGCAATAACGTGTTTTATTTTGATAGATGATATGAATACTTTTGCTCGACAATGGATAGAATTGGGATGGCAATGGAATTGGGCTGTTACTTGGGGATTATGGCGAATTGCCGTTGGTGTTGGAGCGTTGGTTCACTTGGCGGGAGCCTCATGGGGATTGTCTTTAGCATCCACAGCATTAATTTTAGCATTATTGTATTTTATATTGTTAGGTTTATGGTATGCAAGTAAAAAGTAAGTTTTTTCACCATTTTTCGTTGTGTAAACTAAATAAAAAAATTTATTATCATTTGAAATTTCTAGATACGAATGGTCATGGCCTTATACTGTGATGTTAGCTTTAGGTCACAGGTTTAATTCTCTTTACTTAGTACTTCAAGTGATCTTTTGTCATCCTCCTGGTCCTCAATGTTCTCATTCTTCAACGGCTCAGCCTATTAGGTATTTTATCATAACAGATTCAAATTCTAGTCTTTAATTATTTAACTTTTACCATAATTGTTTATTCGTTGGATAGATTTCATTTTACAGATCAAGCGAAAAGCAGTACACATGAAGGTGAAGCATCTGTGATACAAATGTTGGTTAGTCTTTCTGATGCCCTAGAAGGACAATATGGCCGTGTATGTACTAGACTTTATAGAGCATTTAGACCTAAGCCAATGCGTGCTACTGCCAATTGGAGGTGACTTTAATTTTATTGATTTTCATTTAATATTCTTTTCTGTAGCAACTCAAATTTTCATTGTATTTGTATGTTTCAGGTGGCGACGTGTTTGTTGCATTCCTAACGTCATAGCTTTTGAATTGTGCTTCCTATGTGCCATTATCGGCCTTTGTATTTTAGTTTTATATATAACTAGTAAAGCAAGTGATTCGTAAGTTATAATCAATTATATGATTATATAATATCTATTACTAAACTTCATTTTGTAATACTTTTCATATATTTTCTATCCAGGGAAACTCAAGTGCCAGATATAAATCAAGTTTTTAATAACAGTCAAGTTTTTGACAAGGGTCACGTTTTCGATAAGAATCAAGTATTTGAAGGTGTTTTAATAGGAATTGGTGCTCTTCTCGCTTTAGCCATTATGGCCAACTTAAGAACAATTAGTAGTATTGTAATGGCTTTATTTTTTTCTCCTCGTGCTCATATAAAAAGAAGTGTTGATCGTCAACCTGAAGGCTTTTTACAAGCTCTTCGACCTGAAGTTACTTTACTCACTGAAATGGTAAATATTTCTATACATTGCTAACTACTTATTTAATGCAATTTATATACTATTTTGCTTTTGCAATTTTTAGGTAAAATGTTTGGATGCCTTTACTGGACAACAAACAAGACTGGTAGTTGTCGTTGATGCTTTAGATAGTTGTGAACAAGATCGTGTTCTAATAGTTTTAAATGCTATACATACTCTTTGCTCTGAACAGAACAACCCATTCGTCATTATTTTAGCAATAGATCCGCATATCATTAGTAAAGTTAGTACAAACAATTTACAAAACCATGGTGACATTTATGAAATACAGAACTATTATATATAATTTTATTTATACTACAGGCCGTGGAAGTCAATAGCAAAAGAGCATTTTCTGAAAGTAATATTGGCGGTTGGGATTACTTAAAAAATCTAGTGCAATTACCATTCTATCTACAAAATTCTGCTCTCAGAAGAGTTAAAATTGCTCAACAAACATCTCAGAAAAAACAACAGTTAATCAACATTGATGATATTTCATCATCACTGCAAAGATCTGTTAGTTTTGATAAATTTTCATTCTTACTTATTTTTTATTTTTAATCTTAAATAAATTCACCAAATTGCTTTGCAAAGGTTTCTGCAAGGCGTCTTTCTACCGCATCTGAAATAATGTCAAGTCAGGAAAAATTAAAAGGATTAGGTTCAAGCACTAGTAATAGAAGTAGCCGCAAACTGAAAATATCAGAATCAGTTGCTTCGTCAATGAATTCTAATCTCCATAAAGTCGGCTTAACTAGTGGACCAGCTGATTTAAACAGGTAAAATATAAATAATTATGAAAATTATCGTATATGGGTTTATTTTATATTTACATTTGTCACTTGGTATTTCAGAGTATTTTTAACTGATGATTACTTCAGTGATGTTAATCCACGAAGCATGCAGCGGCTAATGAATGTTCTATACATAACCGGTACTAATTTGATTCAATTTTCCATATTTGTGTACTATTCTTCAATGTTTGATATATTATATTTGTTCGAATCAGGTCGTTTACTCAAAGCTTTCCAAATTGATTTTGATTGGTATCACCTTGCTTTCTGGATCAATCTGACAGAACAGTGGCCTTTCAGGACATCTTGGATTATTTTTCATCATGAATTATATGAAGAACATATTGATGATAATACACCGTTGAAAAAGATTTATGACACGTAATAACCTTACTTTATTTTTCAACAAACTTTTTTTTATGCATATTTGTAAATCATGGCTAAATATTCTTTCATTTTAGTGTTCGTCCTAATATACCAGCTTTACGAGAATCGGAACCGTTCATGGAATTAGACAGAGATGAAAGGAAACTAGATGTGTTTTTAGGCTTTCATCGATCCAGTTTGCTCGTAGCAGATTTGAAAATTTTCCTACCATTCACTATCAATTTAGATCCATATTTGAAAAAAGTGATAAAAGGTTAATAGAAAGACTCTTTATAAAATATTATTGTAATATCATATTAAATATATGTTTTCTTTCTCCATCAGATGAGCAACAACAATATCCTATGAATGTAGAACCTGTCGGAAACTTGCCATACACCCCGAAACCAAACACCCAAAAATATCTTCATAATCGAAATAAACAAGTAAAATTTTTAGAATCCCATTTCGTTACTGTGTTCTCCCGAAAATAAGGCCCGGTTTTATATTAATTTTGTACCCAGAAATCGTGCTAGGGCTTATTTTCAGGATAGGATTGAAAAAATTCATAAAATCATGGTAGGGCTTATTTTCGGGGTGGTCTTATTTTCAGGAGAACACGGTATATGTATTCCATTCAGTTTTTTTTTTAACTTTCACTATGTTTTTTAGCATAAAATGCCCACTTTGACTCCCATATATGGTGGAATGACTCCAAGCGGATGGCCCAATTGGCCAGAACAACCAACACCTCCAGCCAACGTGCAAATCATGCCGTCAATTCTTTCTCATTTTCATGTAAATATAACTTTTTTTTACATATTCTTTTCTAAGATATGTTTTTATCCATTTTGTTTACTTAATTAGGGAGACTTGCACGGAATTCACCTATCTCATTTGGGTATAAATGAAGTTTGCTCACTTATCGAAAGAGAACTTCCTTCAGCATCAAGTACACTCGTTCCGATATTGAAACATCAAAATATTAGTGGTCGTGTACTGCGGCATTGTGATTTAAATGATCTTAAAGGGGTATGTTATTTTAAATTTCATGATTATGGTTGTATATTAATTTTTTTGTCGTTTATATATCAATAATAATTATAATTTTCAGATACTTAATCTCAATTTTGGTGATTGGGAATTGTTTAAATTACTTATATTGAGTTTACGTGAAGTTGAATCTGGAATGCCACCAAACATTTCTATTACACGAGGTTTTTTTTTTTAACATTAATCAATCTCTAATAACTGAATACAAAATTAATTAAATTTTAAATCTATAGTTGACAAGGATCGTCCAGATAACGAAAACAAACCTAGATCTTCTCACGAGACTAAGAAAAATAAACCTTCAACGATGGAAAAGCAAGTTAGTATATCATTTCAATTTTCACTGTACAAATCATAAATTTTTCAAGTATTTACTATAATACCATTGTTCGTATTATGTAAATCATGACTTGCCTTTTTTTGTCCGCGTATAGCCATATGGACAAGAATATCAGGTATTTATCTTAGCATTTATCTGAAGGTATATTTCCATTGTAGACATAGTTGCATTGTATTTGCACTAGTCGAACATACAATTTGACATATATATGCACATATAACATTATATGAAAAATTCTAATATTATCCAAGTTTTCAATGTTTCAAAACGTTCCTGTAATAATTCTAAAATATGTCTTTTTGTTCAGTGCACAGTAATAGTTTTAAATTTTGTATGTAAAAATCATTAGTTTTTCATTATTTTTTCTCAAATTTTGAGTGATCCATTACTCTCATGGAATGAACTCCAATTACCTTTTTATATGATCCATGCGATAGTCGAATATAAGATTTCATAATTTGTCTACAGCATGTTTGAATTTTCAAATATATTTTTCATCAGGTTACTCTAGAAGAGCAAATGATTTGTGGCGCTTTGCAAACGTTAAATGAGGAAGCGATGGAAGATGTAATGCTCGGAGAGCCGTCGACTGTTCCAGGTGAGACATCAGTACCGCTTCCCACAATTAGTGAGCACCTCCCCGTTAGTATAATGAAAGACATGACTGACCATGGGTCGAAGTCGGTAGCCTGCATGAGCGTGGAATTCCCGGAAATCTCAAATAGTAAAATGGCTAGCAGCGATAGTGAAGTCAATGAATTCACCTTATCAAATACAAAAACATCGGATATTCCAAGAGTGCGGTTTGAGAATCAATCAGCTCCCGTAGACAATCATGACAATTCCCATTTAGAACCCACTGCGATTGTAATAACTGGTAAATTTAAAAAATCGCACTCGGCGCACACTATCGTCAATATTCCCGAGAATGATCTGAAAAAATCCACCAAATAATTTTTATTTTATTTTAGTGCCATAATTAGCATATTGTTTCACCCTACAAAATCGTTTAATGATTTTGTATTATTTATTTTATCAGTTATTATATATTTGAGTTCCTTTATTATGAATTCCAGACTTGTACATTATTTTCATGTATGACGTAGTTATTGTATTGATCATATTTTTCATTAATATATTTTGTGCTTCACGGTTGTGTGATAATATTTTGGATGTTAATTTGGGACCATGTATTGTATTGTTTTTAATGCATGATAGTTTCTGGAATTTAGTAGAAATCATAACATTCCTTTCAAGGTACGTATCAGAATTTCAATTATTATCATTTTCATTGTTTATTTATTTTGAGCTTACTTAGTTTTCTTTTTTTAAGTATTGTGTGTTGAAAGTGAAGCGAATATCATCGAGTATTTATTTTTATGATCGAAACTGTGATCGTTAAACTGTGAATGTTTTATGCTGATAAAAAATGATATTTAGACAAATTATCTATTGAATGGTTACGATAAATGATTCAATCCTCAATCATTTTTATGTTTTGTCAATATTTTTTCACATACAAGTCTTAAGTATGTGCGTCTTTTATGTTTCATTTTTTTTTCATAATTTAATTGTCAATAATTTTATTTGTAATATACATTCAATGTTCAATTTAATCATTTTACTATTGCTTTGTAACCAGTATTTTTTTATGTTTCTTCAATTATTTAATGTAAGTTAAGTAAATAAATTTAATTATAAACTGATTTTTTGTTTTTTTTTTCTATGCTTTTTGTGTTAATACATCAATTTATTTATTGTTTTAAATTGGTTATGCTGTTTTATGTGGCATGCTGCATGTTAGAAGAGTTTTTGGCATGTAATTCACTTAATATATATTTTTTCAAAATTATGAATGAAATCCAACTAATTACACCATTATCTAAATTTCCAGTTTCAGACGACAGTGAAGCAGTGCAATTGGTACTTTTGACACCTAGCGGAGGATGGCAACCGACCACTCCCCCTGCTTCACTTACTGCTTCTCCGCAATTATCTAGGAAAAACGAACCTATCCTCAAATCTAGAGGTAGCTTCAAATTTAATTCATCCAAGAAACATGTTTCTATCAATGAGAAGAAATTTAATTTTGGTTCAAATACAAGCCTGAAAACTTTAGAAACATCCCCAATAATCGTTAGAATAGAAGATGAAACTGAAAATAATGTGCATGTTAGATTAAGCAGACAATGTTCTAATTCTGAGCCTGAAAATTCTCCGTGTGATAGAAATTTAGGGAAAACTAATATTCAAGTTGTAAATGAGCATCAAGTAAACAAGACTCATGAATCGTTAGAAAAATCTATACCGAATATTCACAAGTCTAATGTAAATGCACGACTTTCAAATGACACTACACAATCTCCAACTGTGAAGAAAAAAGAAATTCATCTTTTCCGAAGATCTTCTAAAACATCAAAGCCGAGACCGTCATCTCTATTGTTGAATCAAGATGACGAGAATCTGAATACTAATGAAGAAATACATAGCAACAGATCGAAATCTGCCGATGAAAGCTTTTCGCACTCGGCAGAAGCTTCCAACTCCATTGAAAAATATAAGAATGTATTCCCTAATATTGAATATGCAAACACCGTTCCAAATACAGAACTTATCTCTCGGTTAAAAGAAAAAATATTCAACAGAAGCAGCAGTATTGAAAGAAATACAAGAGTGAACGAAATGGAAAGTGATGATGAATCAACACCTTTGATGTCTTCCGAAAGATCGTCACCTTCGATATCGGTTAAAGCTCATCGGCAAACATCTCAAGATGAAAATCTACCCGGAACAAGCCCTGCATATTCTTCACCATGTAGCAGTAGCAATTCACATCATCATAAATCTAATTCAACCGACGAAAATTCTCCCATAAAACAAGGAAAAACTATTAATAAACAAAACTCAACCATTCAAAAGAACCTTTCGCCGAATAACCTCGATTGTGATAATTCAGATATGACGATTAGTGTAGAATTTAGTCCGAGTCCAGAACGTAGTAATAGTGAAAGTCACTTACATAATTTGGTTCATGAAAGTAACTGTGATATAGTAGATAGAAACATTTTATCTCATAGCAATGAGGCTGTAGGCGAAGAATCCAATTCAAACAGTTCTTTAAACGAAATCAGTGGTTTCTTATTGCGTACAAGAAGTGCAAATTCAGTACCGTACTTACTAGAACCTTGTTCGATGAGTGTTTTATCTCGGGACGTTTCAGATGCGAGTTTACGTAGTAACTTTTTGTGGCGGCAAGATGCCGTCGATGATGATGAAGATTTCAACTTTCCAGAATCATCAGTCTGATTAAACATAAGTTTCAACGCAATGTTGAAAGCTTTAAATTAGAAACATAATGGCCTTTAGTACCCTTCCCAAACAGAGATTATTGTTAAAAAAAAAAACTAGTATGCTCTTATAAATTTGTGAAAATGTGATTACTGTAAAAATTCCAGTATTTTTGCATTTACATGTGATATTTTTCTCTGAAAAATATATGAGAACCTGGTCGTTGTTAAATAAAATGTGTTTTATTTATATATTAAAAGCTCAATAACAGGATGGTTTTAAATACAGGTAGTCCTCGACTTATGATGGAGATAAGTTCCTGAGTCTCAGTCGTAAGTCGAATCTGTACATTTTTTTTTTCGGAAGTTTTATTTACTTTTATTAATACAATAATGAAATAATAAATAAATAAAATTTGAAAATGTTTCACTGTTTGGGTCCATCATTTCAAATTTTTGTATTCCTTGATATTCATCATCATTATCGACCGGTTTTGTGCCTACTGCTTTCAGAGATCTTTCCTAGAATTGAGGCATTCGAAAATCGTAGAAATTTTATTCGGATATTTCAAAGAAACGTTGTGTTCGGGTGCTACTATATTTATATATTTATTAATTGTGTTAAAACTGCACCGTCTAAGAATCCGAAATTAAAATTAAAAAAATCAAACAAGCTTTTTGATACTTCCGTGAATCATATGTGCTCCTGGTAATTGTGTTGAAACTGCACCGTCTAAGAATCCGAAATTAAAATTTAAAAAAATTGTCCAAGCTTTTTGATATGCAATTATTCGAGATTTGTTAATGGATTTGTGTGTTTTTTATATGTTGAAGGTTTTTATGACAAAATTTTGGGTTT
>JAOXNN020000011.1:249283-272523 GCA_028571205.2 Hydropsyche betteni
TATTCATTGATTAATTAAATTAAAAGCAACAGCCATTTTATTCAATACGAATTTTTGACGCTTCTAAATTTCTCCGTATTTATTTCTCACATCCGCTTGAGATTTATCATTCAATTTTGAAAAAATGATTAGTTAAAAAAATATTTATAATTCTTTTTTTCGGTCATAAGTGCGAACCGTCATAAGTCGAGGACTATCTGCATATCTAAAGTAAAAAGAAATGAAACAAGTTTATTTACCGCAGTCAATTTTATTATACAGGGAAATGACTACATTAATTTAATCAACATTAACCTGAATAATTGCAAAAAAAGGTAGCAGCCGTTAATAAAAGTGCAATCTATTCAATCGAACAGAAATTTACAAATTTCCTTACAATTTTAAAATTGTGTGTAAACGAGCTCAATTTTTAGTGAGCACCTAATTCATATATCTAAACAATCACCGTCAAATCATGGAATCTTACGATGTAATGTGTGCTTTGGCATTTAAATAATTTTTTCAAACTAGTATGTGAATAATAATATAATAACCATAATTAATATTCTACAAATATTTGAAAAGCAAAGTCCTACAAAAATGCTGTGTAATCTGGCTAATGACAATCCACATCAGCAGAATTTACATATTATACACAATATTCGTTTTATATATATATAATTTAAATTTATTAATATTCAAAAGTCTATAAATAATTAAACCATATTTATATAACTTCATACTAACTACGGAGAAAAATAACATTCCTCTCAAAAAGACACCGGTCAAACGTGCAAATTCTAACCAGCGCAAATAATATACCGACTGCAATTTTTACAAAAAATTGTTATCATGAACATCACAAAAGTGACTTTTGTTGGTGTTTGCCCCAAAAGTACGTTAAAATAGTGTTAAATAATATATAATACAAACACATAAATTACATTATAAGTTACACTTAAAATTTTAATGAGATCCTAAGATTTCTATATAAACAAATATGTGACAACAAACAACATGAAATCCTTACGTTATTTTTTTATCTAAGTGACGCGTTCAAGTGTATCTGAAATTTAAGGTCACTTTCAATTTGATTCAGACTATATATAATACATTTTTATTCCTCATGCACAGACGCATTCTGCAAAATATACTCTGAACTCCTAATCGAATATAAAAATAATGCATCGATATTACAACTCTGTTTATTGTTACTCAAAATAGTGGGCACTAAATATCTAACAATAAATATGATTCTTTTGATATGCAATTTTTGACCGAAACTAATTTTACTTTAAATGTGCAAAGATAAAATATGATATTTAAATTATTATGCTTGAGCAGCCTCGTTGGGTCATTCAATAGTGTTTAATTGGTCAACTCACTTTGAATGCGTTTTTATTAAGTGCTAAAATTAAGTTTCCATTGTTTTTAAATTATTTTATATACATACAGGTACTCAGCCTTATTAAGAGGATAAATGTATATTTTGACTTGGTGTTTTGGGGAATGTCGAAAAGGCCACGTGAAACATAAGAATGGCACTGGTAAAAATATAGGCAAATTATGCCATTCAGTTAAAAAAAAAAACAAACAAAGAAAACGTTTATATCATTCAGATATAATCACAATTATAATAAAGCAATAATTAATCAAATTAATTAATGTACCGAAATACATAAAACATCATTAACAAGTTTATAAAATTCTATGTGATAACTTTAAAAATATGAATTTCAATTTATAAAATAAGCATGGTAAAATAAAATTAAAAATTAATTTATCACATGGTCATGTATGTATTACATGAAGTTCTTTAAAAATCCAAAAATACTATCGATGCGCAATCGATAACGACTTTTCTAAAAGCGGGATAAAAGTACGAATATTGAAAGTCAAATAAATTTAAACATAAAAACAAAACATAACCTTGCAATAGCTCCTCAATGGCTCGTAAATTAAATATAATCACGTTTCAAAAATACAAAAAAAAAAAACTAATTGGCGGGTACGATATTTACATCATCAAAATATAATATTTCTGATATGTCAATAGTTTCTATGCGTAAACGCAAACATTTGTAAGTTTGAAAATATCTCTTCATCTACACTTCCAAATATAGACACTCGCTATTATAATAAGAATTGCAAAAATATTTTTACTCAATAAACATAAATAAAATTACTTTAGCAAAATATATGTATCTGTGTGCACGCTAAACATGTGATTCGAGGGGGATGGGTGATATGTGCGAATGTATCGGTAAATCTATTATCGTGGTAGGCAAATCGGGAGAAGATGTCCGCGAACAACTGAGAGCTACCCACTCATCCTTGTCGAAATCTTTGGTTCCGCCGACCGTGTGGCGGCGTTTGATGGACCTTTCGGGCATGCCATTTTTCCGTTTCAGTTTCGCCGATGCCCTGTTCAGTCCACTGTAGGTAATTTCTCTCCGTCTCGATATATTCGTTTCCGTTTTCTCGTTTTTTGTCAGATTGTCAGCCCATTTTAGTTTGATGTCGGACGATCTGTTCAACGAGACTGATCGTGTTAGTTTAGGCGAGTTAGACTTTTCGGCGTCTGCGTTAGTGTCGTTGCTGTCCGTTTTGTTGCAATTATCCGAGATTATTAGTTTGTTGTTTTTCACCATTTGTTTTTCGGTTTCCCTGTTGAGTGACTCTGACCTTTTAAGTTTATTTTTCATAAGTAACGTTGAATTCATAACATCAGTCTTATCTTGGTTGTAAGTTGCTTTTTTGAAAAATATATCTTGCAAAGTGTTTTTAATCGTTGACTCTGTTACCTTATGATCTAAATTTTTATTATCGCAAACAGATTTAGCATCGAAAGATTTCTCAGAATAACTAAATTTTTCAGCACTCCTATTGTTATCAGGAGTCACATCATCGGGTGATGATTGCTCTGAATTTATGTCTACATCTTTTTCGCAATCGCTATCTCCTTCGACATTTTTAATTTTACTTTTACCATTGATCTCAACATTTGAATACTTTTCTGTGCTCAATTCTTTCACAGGCGTCTCCGATGCGTCTGTCTTTTGTAAAATTTGAGTGCTTCCACTTTTTTCACTGTGAGAATTAAAAAAATGCTTTTTGCTAGACATTAAATTAATAATTTCTTGAGAACCACTATTTGTGCTTCGAATTGAACTACACTCAGATTTGTTTTTATCTTCTGAGACTTTTAAAGATGTGTTTTCTTTCGACAAAGAAAGTTCAGTGCTACGATGCAAACTTGGATCCCCAAAATCTTGGTTTTCATCGTGGCATTCATCCGCATATGGAATAGACGCATCATCTAACGGTGAAGAATTGTGTAATGAGCGCAATTTCTGGTCAAATGTTGATGTCAATGAAGAAACCATATCCACTACACCTACGAAAAAAAATCAGAATGAGAAAAATAAAATCAAACACAGCAAATCAAAAGACATTTTAAAAAGCTGCATGTTAAATTGCCATAAAATTATAATTTGAAAATATAAATGTTTTTAGTTTGTATATCTACTTACAATACATAAATACATATTTACATTTGAGTTTATTGAATGAAAATTATAAGTATCATTCGAATTTTGAATTCTAGGTTTTTTCAAATAGTAAAAATTATCAGAATATTAATCAACAAAACAAACAGTAAAAAAATCTGTATTAAGAAGCGAAAAAAGCAGTTTGTTTTAAAATTTATATCAGCATTAAATATCAGTATGACAAAAATGTTTCAAATAAAAAAAAAATATTTATTTTCAGTTAGTCACACCAAAACTTTACCAGCAATAACTAAATTGATGCGCTTAATCTAAGTCGTTTTTTTCATTCTCCCTAGTTGTGCATAGAATATCCTAGGACAAATGGCAATCAAAATGATTTCAATGGAAAGAGACAGCTACATTTAATGCAATGAGCTTTTTTAACTACATTATCGAATTATTTCAAAACAACTCACCATCACTAAAACTGTCACTAGATACTGTTGAATCTGTTTTCAGGCGTTTCCCTGTGATACCGCTATCAGTTGTGTAAGTATTCGATTTTCCTGACACGTCTGATAGTCTCGAAGGCGTATCAGAATTGTTTTCATAAATAGTAATCGGTGAAGATGTATCCTGTCTAGGACTATTCTGCCAATCACTGGGCTTCTTCTCTCGTCGAAGCATTGCTCGTGTTTCTATTTCAAACCTGTATTGTATAAAATACAAAAAATAATTTCTAATCGAATACGTATAAATGAAGTGTTAAGTAAAATGTATTTTTTTACCTTTTTATTCTTTCTTGTGTATTTTGTTCTAATCCCGCGTACGTTTTGATTGGGAAATTATCGTTATCAGGAGGAGGTGAAACAGTTGTTGCGACTACTTGAGGTGATCTTTCGATATGTTGTTCTTCAGGTGAAACAGTAATTTTCTCATACTGTTCTGATGATTTGGCATTATTGCTATTATTTACTTCTCGATTAGCGTTGTGCCCTTTCGATCGAGGTTTTCGTTGTATTTTTCTATTCGCTGCTGATATAATTGAACTCACGATATCCTTTGTACTTACATCCATTTTTCCTACATTCATTAATATAAAATTATTAAAATGAAATTAATATTAAAACAAAAAAAAAGATTAAATGGTACCTTCAATTTTTTTAACATTTTGTAAAAGTAAAGCTTGGTGTGAAGTAGTAGATGGAAGAGAATCTTCATCACATAGTAAATCATTCACTGGTGAACTTCTATCCTCCTCATCAAAATACCATTCCATCTGCGATTAAAATTTATGTTAGACTTGTTGATTAAAAAATTTGAATAAATATAAACATTTAAATTATTTTCAAACATACATCATTAATTAAAGACTCAATTATTCGACATTGACTCGACATATCATTCACCATCGTGAACATGTTATCATCAGCGCTTCGAACTAACGTCGGTCCGAAAACGATAGCTAAATTGCGAGCTTCCATTTTGTTCACAGAATTTTCAGCTGCCACTCTCCGTAAATGTTCCATCAAAAATTTGAGTGTTTCATAATGATGATCTGGTAACTCCCTCACTAACTTTCTAATTTTATGAACACGAACTGATCTTTCTTGTACTTTATCTGCCAGAATAAAGTGTGGATAAAGATCCTTGGTCAACAGTGGATTAGGCAAACGTCTGAAGAAAGCTTTTAGCAAGCTTGATACGACATTGACGTCGTTCCATCGAGGATCTTGTAGGTCGGGTGTGGAAGATTTCTCTAATGAATCCAAAAGAGCAGAAACACTAGCAGTATTTCCTGGAACTCGATACACACCCACTACGTGCAACCCTCGTTGTTCAACAGCACGAGTACACAAACCTACAAGGTGAGGTACAAGTGGATGACCAGGCAACGGTTCACAGCGTTCTAAAGGAATTCCAACAGCACCATTAAGTTTCGCAGCACTAGAATTCAACGAATTTGGAGATCCGACTGGAGAAGTTCCTGCTCCACCAGCCTGCATACGACGAAGTTGCCTTGCAACCCTCCCTTTCCATGTTTTACTTTTAGGAGATGCAGTCAAAGAAGCTGAGGAGTTTTCTGTAAAAAATAAAACCAATAAATATCATATAATAAGATAATTTATATATTGATCTATAATATATGAACCTGTCGGAGATATAGTCCTACTATTGCCATGTTTTTTGGTACGAGGCGGAGGCGACAATCCACCGACTTCAGCAGGACTATCCAAAGGTTTTTGTGAATCTACCACTTGTCTTCTAGGTGCCTGTAAATAAAACAGAGTTAATTAATCAATAATAATTTTAAAACGAATGATTGTAAATCTCGAACATGTGCAATAAATACCTGAGCTTGTAAAGCACTCAACCAACTCGTTGCTTCATCTGCGCTTCCAGCTTGCAATAACAATTCAGCACCAGATATGGATGTGACCCTTACGACATGTTTTCTCTTTGTATAATCGCCAGCCAAGTCTGCCATAGAAAACCTTAAATTTAAGGACTCGCTCGAACCTCCTGCTGTGGGACTCTGAAAACAAGCGATACAAACAAAATTATTATTTTTTTCGTTTTAATGCTTATAACTCAAGGTGAATTGATGATTATGTTGTATAATGTTAAATAAGATCGCGCCCGTATTGACGACATGAATTATGAATGAATTAAAACAAAAAATAATTATTTATGCAACGCACACTTTCACCGCGATTATCATAATTCAATTAAACGAAGGATTTCATATAATTGGTTTATAATCAGGCCAAAATAGTCGTTAATTTGTATACGATATTTAATTTTACGCAACATCAAGAACACGGCAAATTCGAATCGACAAATTAATCAAATTCCACATGCAAATCGTCGGCATAGGAGCCTTGGCTCACAAAACCGACAATTTTCCAAAGGCAAGGATTTCGCAACTTTTCATCGCCGCACATGGAAAAGCCGCTAATCGCAGAAAAGGACGACGCGCGCTCTCAACGACGAGGATAACGCGACAATGGAAGATGAATCGATGGATATCGAATATGATATCATAATCTGCCGGAGCAGCCTTGCGCGGACGAAAAGAGAAACCTCATTATTATTGACGGGCGATTGTCGCCGTAGATGGGGCAGGACATACATGTCCTGTCATTATGAAACATGTTCGACGCCGACAACTGAATTTCGCTGGTGCTGTTTGTTGTTTCTGGCGATCGAGTGGTGAAAAGTTTTTTTTTTTTTTAGAAAACTGTCCGAGTGGTGAAATTCGAATCGGTCGCTGTTGATTGATTCGAATCGGATTAAAAATGTCATCTGCTTTCACCGATCCAATTAAGATACGAGTGCGATACAATAGAGTCGACTTTCATACAAAGCATCGATCTAAAAGTATAATAGTTTTAGAGAATTGTGATATTCGGAAAGTTTTTGAAAAGATTTATCGTGATCGACTTTCAGTTAGTCAGATTAAATCCTTTTTTGTTCGTGAACTAATCGAAGAAATCTATCATGTTATTATACTTAGTACATACGTTTAAAAATATTTTATTAATAAAATTATAGGTTCAATTATATATGAACATATTTACCATCATCAATAAACAAGATCATTTCAATATTTTTTGGAAATTGTTTTTTTTTTCTTATTACGAATGCCAAATATGTAATTAAAATATTAAAAACCGTTACATTCCAAAATCTAAATAAAATCCGCTGAAAAACTTTTATATGACGATACTGGATAATAAAAATAAAATAAAATAATAATACCCTCAGTCATCTAACTGGATGTCATATTAGAAAATATTCCAGTATACAATTATGATCAAAATTTTAAATCTGTTATATATTGCGCTCTAATAGTAAACAGTGCTAAGCGACATTTGTCACTTTTGGAGATATTAAGAAAAACAGTTTAGATGCAAATGAAACTAGGAGTAACCATACATAGTACTGTCAAATTTTGAGATAATATGGAATCATTTATTAATTTCAGTAGTAAATAAAAGAAACTTAATTTTATAATTTTGGCACTTAGCACTATTTACTTCAGAGCCCCTCAAATATTAATACTATAAGGATAAGCTATCATTACGCAAAATTTGATCAAAATCGCGCCGTAACTTCCCTCGACGCGCCCGATAAGACTAATCCAATCAATTTCCCCGATATCACAATCATTCAAACAACAATATAGCCACAAGCCGTCAAGGTGTTAACAATCATCATCATCAGAGGACACGTCCGCATGAGTCCACCGTATAACTAATTCGTCCACAGACGCGAATATCTAAATAATGATCGGACGGCACGAGCTCGGAATGACAAGTGGAACGCGATCGAGACAAAAATCGAATGACGGATGAATGGATAAACAAACACAATCCGATGACCTCCATTCGAGATCGTGGAAATTCGGACGAACCTGAATTTCACCGTTTGACGATTCTTCACGCTTTCGTTAACGAACGCGGAACGTTCCCACGGACGATGGGCTCGAAGGTAAACTAGAACTTTGGAATTTGGAATGAAAATCGGGTACGTATCGGCGATTTTCAATGGCCGAGATGATTCAGTAACATATGTTGATAATAATGATTGGCGTGTGTGCATAATAAATAGCAATCGCGTAACAACCACACAAGATGTGTAATGGATTATTTACCGCAGCATATGGATTTCACGTGGATGTTTTCTAAAGATGCGGATTTCGCACACCTGTCGTTAGTGTTAAAAAAAAAAAATACAGATAGAAAACTTCCGATGTCTTCGGTATTATCATGAACGCACCATAAATCTTCGAAATCGAGAGAGAAAGATTTTACGCGATTAACTATATTATATTGTACGTTAACAATGAACGCTATAATTGAGAAATTTCTCGTACGATTTAACGATAGATTAACCGCTAAACGAACGATTTACACATAATTGTTAACCGAATAATTTTATCTCAGAGAGTAATCGGATATTTTCGAAAATTCAATTTCATCTGAACGTCTATTATTCAAATTTGACACATATTCTAAATAAAAAATAATCAACTTCACCATCAAAGTGTTCATCGATATCGCACAAAAAAACGACACTCAACAAACAATCGCCACTTTTTCATTGAATACAAATCAAGGACCACTTAACACGCAAATCACAAATTCGAATTAATTAATTGGACTTGGATCCAAAACTTTACCCAAGAACCGGTAGAGCCCCATCTTTTGAGGCGTCTGCCGAAAAAGGTGGGCGGCGAAAAATGCATCGGGATGCAGGATAAAGAAGCAGCCGGTTGCATCTCCTTCGACTTCATAGCACTTTTTCATCGGTACGATGAAAATTTTCAGACAAAACACTAGCACCGAAGGTGTGTAAAGCTCCCGAAGACACCATCTTCGGATCAGGTCGAAGACGAGCGCGGTGAGGAGGACGTCCACGGCCGGAGGAGGCTCATCGTCGAATAGAAGCACCGCTTTTCGCTTTCGAACGAAGGGGGGATCGACCAAGAGTCGGAGTCGTTCCGCTGAAACGCTCCATAGTAGGGGAATATATCCGTGAAAAGTGACAGTGGCAGAAAATGAAAGGAAGGTATGCGCACGTCGAGACGAAACAATGAGGAAACCCGACTCGGACCAAGACGAAGGTTAACGAGATCGAGGTTAATTAACAGCGCTATGATCGTATCGGGAGAAATGAAAAATAAAAGCGCGCCTTTGTGATAAGCACAATGCTCTCGTCGAATTAGCGGCGCTTCTTCTCATCGTCTGCTTTTTTTTTTGGTGGAAAAATGGCGAAAATCTTTCATTGAACGGGCATATCTATGCAAATAGTGGACGATTATCTACGGAAAAATTGTTTAGATTGACTCGAATGATTCACACAGTAAGTTCACGGCTGCGGATGACTCATTCACATGGAGACAATAAGACTCATAGGTTAATCGTTTTGTAAAGCGAAGCATTGAATTTGGTATACGATGAAAGTTCGTGGAATTTTTTTTTGGAATTTATATCGAAAATTGATCATAACCCGATTTAATCTGATCCTTCACCCTGTCAAAGGCTAATTAGATCTTTTCTGTTGAGAAAACTAAAAAAATATCTAGTTCATCAAATAATTCATTATTTCAAAAGAGTTAAAATTTATTTTTGATTTTGATAATTCCATTTATTTCAATAGAAATGCAAAGCATGTGTTTCGAATATTTCAACCTTAAATCACAAGTTTATGTCATTGAAAACAATCGAAAAACCATTACCAAAAACTATTAAACAATACGCACATGCGAAAAAACAATATAATAGATTCCGAACGAAACTACAAAAGCATGATTCACGTCTATTATAAAACAACGATTTCCCGTATTTATCTTGTTCGAAATAAAAAATTTCATAAGCAAGAAACCGACAACACTCGACCGGAAAGACTAGAAACTTTAACCGAGTTGGAATCGAACCGAAAAACCGCCAACTCGAGAATATCCGCCACATCAACAAGATTGTCGTTGATATATCAAAATGAAAAAAATACGATAATGAAATCAGGAACAACAGATAAAAATATCCGTTTCCCGCGTTCGCAATACTGCGCATCATCATAAACTGTATTTAATTTTTCACGTAAGAAATCGAGACAGCGATTACTTTCTACGCCATACATTATGTATGTGACGTTGAATTTTTTTCCGATTTTCAGAGCACGTGTATACATTTTGCCTTTCGATTGTTTCGACAAATCAAATTTTTGAAACATCTTCACATGTGACCGATTTCGATCGAAATCCACCCACCTTTCCGAAATAACCGATTATTTTATTTACACTATTTTTTTCACTTTAACGCGGTATAAAATTAAAAACAAGTATTATTACGTCACAATGATAAGATCCAGTAAAGTATACAGTACACCCCCTATAATGTCAAGATAGATTCCACGTTATAGGAGGTTAAGGTTTTTCAATTTTAATTTTTTTTTAGACATTTTTACGTGTTAACTGCTTGTTTCAAATGCATTTGAAAAAATTCAAAAAAAATTTAATTTGAATGCATTTGAACGATATAAGGGGAGACGTTAATGAGGGGTTTACTGTATACAAATATAGTTACTAAATTTAAAAAAAATTGATGATTTCATATGACGAAATTTTTTCATTAAAGATCTAACCAAATATACTGATTGGAACGTATCACTAATTTTTGAATGATCACCGTACATTTTTTAGTCTCTTGGACATATCTTACGCATAAAAAGAGGATTGTATGTACAATTAACGTTTCACAATGAATTTTCGTATTCGAACGGATCGCGAAACAGCCCACCTCATAACTCAAGAACCTCAACGACACCCACAATTAAATCCACACATCGCAAAGATCGATTAACATAAAAAGTCATAATAAGCGCAGTTCGTGAAAGCGTCACGTTGCCCGCAGCCAGCAAACCAACACACAAGAAAACACACGCTGAAGCAATTTTCCGACAACTCACTCGAGGAAAACTAATTGGCCACGGCACTTCATTCAAGCAGACGTCCACCGACAACAACAATACGTGCCCATGTTGCGCGGCCGAATCGCCATTATGCAACCGTTGTATAACCGATCCGAGCCGATGAAAGTGCGAGATTAACAGGCATTGTCCATCGCCACTCTCGAGGACTATTTTCTTCTCCGTCGGCGAAAGCCTTCTCGGATCGATTAGAAAAACGCGATCCCGAATTCGTTGATGTCCGAGAAGAAAGGCGTGACGCACGATTCGGTCTCGCGATCGTCATAGCTCTCGATGTGCTTCCATTGTCGAATCGGCGGGGCCTTAAATGGAAGGGCTTCCTATTTCAGCACAAAGGAGCGAAACCGACTTTCAGGTGTGTGCGGAACGTGACGCGAATCGGCGAACGGTCCAAATCGGATGAGTGATTTTATTTGGTTTTAATGACGTCCGAAACGGCCCGCTGGAATGTCGCGGATTGTATAATTCGAATTATTACATATTCTGAAGATGATTCATCGGCGTCGTATGCAATCGTTTGTCATCTATTGCGGGACGTGTGACTTTCGTTCCAGTTAGATATTCGTCATATTGCACATCCTCGAATTTGAAGAATTTTTCGTTCTTGTTCACAACTAATAATACATTCGATGTAAACAATAGCGAATTTGGAGGTTTTCGCTTTAGGGCCCCTATTTTTTTTTTTTAATAAATTATTGTTTTTTTTATATCAACATATATAGAACCTAGGACCTTCATTCCAATTGGATATTCATTCCGTTGCAAATTCTCGAATTAGAAGAATTTTTCATTCGTCTTCACACCTTATAATCCATTCAGCATATTTACCTATGAGCTATGAGGATTTCGTTTTAAGGCCTCTACTATTTTTGATTTTTTTTTTAAATGAATTATTTTAGATTTTCTATATCAATCTAATATACATGAAGAAATTTCAATCATATTCTGAAGAAAAAAGGCGTTAGTTCGCACAAAAGCAAATTTTATTTTCAAAAATCGCCCAAATCATCCTTTATTTTATGAAACTGACTTAATATACTATACATCAATAATAAACAATGAAATTTTTGTTTTCTACGCTACTTTTTCTAATTTAAATTAGTTTGTTGCAATGATGGGGGGGAGTTTAGAGCCCAACCCTTATAACGGGACGTCCAAAAATCGTTAACACCTCGAGCCCCTTATGAAGCAAACCCGCCACTGGATATAAACAAATATAAAATTTCATAAAAAACATTCTTTGCACTCAAAAAATAAACAGTAGTCGGCCCCAATTTGTAACTGCGTTTCAATGCCGACCCGCGCGGCATTCCGCAAACGAACAATTTCATAAGTGAAACACATAACATTAATGAAAAACGCGCCAGCACACAGAAATGTTGAGGTATTGTTATTGGGCATACGTTGCCGTTATTATGTGTGTTAATTGAATCGGACCGCTTCGGAAACCGATCGAAATTAAACGCGACTTCGATGAAAATTGGCCGTGCGGTATTTTAGAATCGCCGATGCGCGAAAAATTGGAACTCGGACACTTCGAGTTATCGAAATTTTATGGAAATATGTTGCGAAAATTGATGGATAAGCATCTGAATGATTTGTTTAGTGTGTGTGTGTGTGTGGCGGTTTGTTTAGTTTGGTCCAGTTTTGGATGTGGTCGAAACATAGACCTTCGTTAATTTTAATTTATTTCATTCGTGAATTTGAATTCACGTTAAAATATAATTTAAAATACTAATAGGCTGAAAAATTAAATTTTTCACTAAAAATACTATGCGCAATGACCATAGCTTGCGAAAAACTATAGATTTAACGATGATTTTATTCATTCGAACCCTAAAAAAATTATAATTACCAACATGCTTCGATCGTTAGGACCTGCGTGTGGCAGCGAAGCGTAACCAACAATTTACAATTGTTTTCTGCGTAATTTTTTGCAACATCAAAACAACAGAAAACATTCGAATCTAATTTAGCGACCATTTTATACCACCGTATCAGATTTACGACCGGAATCATTAGGCCACATTTTCCCAATCGCATTTCGAGCCGAAATCAGGGATAAGGCCTGCATTTTGATTTTCGCTTCAATGACGAAACAACATTCAAGTGTACTCAATACATTTTTCAATCATTATGATTATGACATCATCAAGTCAATAACCTAGGAATATCGAACAAGCAGTTTTTAAGTGCTGTATACATAAATGGGACAAATTAATGAGGGAAGATTTTTCAATATCAAGTTATATAAATGAAGTTAAATTATGTTTATTTACTCAACTAACGCATTCGGTTTGACTACGCCAGCCTTCATCGCTAGTAGGTAGTGATGGGCCCTTCGGGATAAATATAAATATTTGGATATAATCATTTAGTAAAGAATGGTTTTTCAGTATCTTACTTCTTGAAAGTCGACTACCATATAAATATTTCGCTTATAAACAGATATCATAAAAATACCAGATGCTCATGCGTTTATTGCGTAAATTAAATAATTTATTTTTAGGTCATTAACTTCTTGAAGTGATAATAAATACTCCAACTCAAAATAGTATCGAAAATACAAAATATTCAACTTTATTCTTACAACTATGACGACACGAATGGTCGATTTAGAAAAATCACTACACAAACGCCTCCATCGAAAGAGGAGCTCATTGCTTCAACTCCATACCAAAGCCCCATTCAAATCCGCAATTTCTCAAACATTGACCAACTCCACGAGTCGTTCGCGAAAAACACACGTATGCCTAATGAATTTCGGCTTTTTTACGGCATCGACGAAAAAGGCACAAACCCGTGACCGTACAACATAACAACGTTTGTTAAAAGCCGTTGAGCAAAGCGGAAGACGCCTAGATTGCGAAACCCTCCTCTGGAATTTTCCGGCCGGCGGGTCGCTCGTATTTTAATTGTTGCGAATGCGAATTCGAAAACGGGCCGATCTTCGAGGCGATTCAGCCGCCTGTTAATTCGAATATAATGTGGAAAATTCGTTTCGATTACGTGCTGCTGCATCGTAGAAAGCGAAACGAGTGCGCTACCGTCCGCCGGGGGAAATAAATATGAAAATTGCGGCTGATTGTAGAAATTGATGGTGATAAAGAACGTGTTGAATGGAAATGTGACTCACTTGGTGTTGGTGTCTGTACAATGTCAGTTTTGAACCCTGCAACACTGCCCATGCTTGTTTCCATGATCTGTCGTTTGCTCGCTGGAAAATTAATAAATAATTTTATATATATGTTGATAAAATTAAAATGGTTGATTCGTTGTGAATGGTTTACCTTGCCGTTAGTTAAGACCATCTTGATTTGAACGCTGCCTTGCATAGAAATTTCGCCACTGTCCATATCTTCATGGATCGTTCTGTCTGCATCGCGATATTCCTCAGTTTCCTTTTTCTCACTGAAAAATGGTCGATTGTGAAAAAATATCGATTCGATAATAAAAAGACATTCAAACGTTTACATGCAACATGTAAAATTATCGTTTACTCTATGAAAATCAACTAATGATCGTTTACACGGATTGTCGATCGTCTTATGATTATTCATCAGACGCAATGTACTTAAAACACATAAACTCGAAGGCGAAAATTCACTTTCAAATCAAATATCTGTTCATGAAAAATTCATTGCTCCTATTATGTAAAAAATAAATAATAATGAACAGTCAAAAGGGAAAGCAGTCATGCATACATCTTTACGAAAATATATAAAATCAACAAATCAATTTGTATCAGCCGAACAAAGCAGGCTGAAGCTATACTCATTCTAAGCACACACAAAAAAACGTAAGCCCTTTGAAAATCTTTTTTTTTAATTAACAAAAATTAAATGGTTACTGATAAGTTAACATCTACAGAAAACTGACAGAATCATTTATACTTCAAATCACATTAAATATGATATAAATTATTTTATTTACATTTTTTTAGATTTATATTTTATACATGTATTCTTTAAACGAAAATCAAAATTATTGTGTATAAATTAATCAAAAAGCTATCACTGCAAACAGAAGCAGAATATGGTTACAGCAAAACTGTGAATTTCTTTTTCATTATTCAATATTCACGTTACAGATGTATTAATTTCAAATAATAATAACTGCTATATTTTCTGCTGAAAATAATAAACAAAACTGTACATCAGAACAGGTTATATAAAACAAACTTATAGCAGTGTCCAAGAGCGCGACAGTCAAAACACTTGGCGAATATTTTAGCGCGTGCGAGCTTTTCCACACAATTGTGTATCATTTTTTTTACCGTGTTTGAGTTGTGAGATCTTCAAACAGACGTCTGAGAGGTTGAATATCGTCAGGAAAACGTGGTGGCCGCCATCGTCTGTGAGCACTGCCCTCATGGCAAGTTTTTCAAATTTATATTTACGTCTATAGTAATATCTTGCTAATAAAACTAGTATGCATGCATATGGAAAACTATAGCCAAAATAACATTTGCCTCATAAAAAGAACGTTTCGTATAATCAGACTAATGTAAAACGTACCACACTATATTGTTAGTTGGATATTATATTTATAACTCAAATATACATATTCGTCATACGAATAAATACATAGGTAATTTTGTCGTTGTTTTTGAAGAATTATGTGGAGATTGGGTGAAGTTGATAATTTACCTTCTTAAAGCCTGCTGTTCACTATCGCTCAATTCATGGTCGCTACCGAAATGAAGATGATCACCCCAGGTAGCTTTCAAATAAGATACTCTTCTCATAGCACGCTCTTCTTCTACTTAAAAAAAATACATGAACAATTAGAAAAGAAGCTTTTTATGTAAAAATATTGAAATCAACTAAAAACTTTGAACTATCATTTACCTCCGAGTTGGGCTGCATTTTTTTGTCTTCGTATAACAACAGCATCATCCATAGAAACACCTTCAAAAAATATATGCACACACGTTAAAATCTGATTTTATTTATAAAAGTAGGTATTATGAAAAAAGAAATAGTACAATACTAATAGAAAATTTCCTCATATAACAAGTATTAGAAATGTATACACTTCTCAATTCTATCTTATTTTAAATGTTTATTTGTAAAAAAAATTATAAAAGCTGAAAACAGGCCATGCATTATGACAATAAAAAAATGACTAATAAACATGCATCATTAATCTTTTCATATTTCATATAGTCAATTATATCATTTTATTTATTTGTGTTAATAATTGTTAAATAACACATAATATCAAATCATATGATGTCATACACAAAATCAAACATCATGCTAGGAAAAGAAAGTCATAATTGTTAGTGTTCGACAAATATAGCTTAAAGGTTAATAACAAAGCGGCATATGGAAAATAATAATTAGTTAGCTTATCAATACAATCAGATCTTATTTCAGTAAAATGAACACAGCTTAAATTGCAAGCAACACTTCTTAAAAACAAAACAATGAATTATAAATATCACGATATATATTGTACATAATAACAAAATAAGATCTAAATGTGTAATCAATAAAATACCAATGCAAATAATGAATTGAGAATAAACATTTACAGACAGAAGTTAAGACGATAATTTAAACTAACAATAAGAAACCAAGTTTCGCTTCTGTTAAGAGGATAAACAATCTATAAGATTTTATGTGTTAAAACCTTTTGTACCATTCGGCAAATGTTAGTTGGTTGTTTGTTTGTCAATACAAACAGAAGATGACACATCTATCCAACAAGATAGGAGAAAGCTGACCTGACGGTGACTGAGGCTGCGAGGGTTGGGAAGAAGGTGTCGTTGGAGACGAACCCAACATTTGTGTCCCATGTCCTCCGTGAAAATTAAAGTTGTCACCAGGAGCTAAGCTCAATTGTGTTGGTCTTTCAGGTCTCTTTTCTCCATTAGTAACTTTATTTCGATCATTTATAATATTTGACTGCATATTTTTCAATACTCCATTCATTAATAAATTATTAGATTCCATATTAGATACATTTGTAGTTGGAATAGCATATTTACTTTTGTTTGTAAAAGTATTTGAATCATTATTTTTAAATCCATTAGGAACATTTTTACTATTAATATCACATTTGGAATCAGTGTATGTGGCAAGTCTTCCATTTTGCGCACTATTGTTATTCCAATTTTCTTTTACTGCATTATTTAAAGCTTCTTCTTCTTCTTTACTGAGAGCAAATCTTCTTTTCATGTGGCTTCCATCTTTGGGTATATATAATAATTTTAAAAAATAACTTATAAAATGGACAAAATTTGAAAAAAAACTACTTTATATCCCATTTTGTTCGTCATACCAGTAACATGAATTCGAAAACAAGATAATATTCTACCAATTTGAATATTCCTACATAAATATATACAAATAAAATATATTTTCAGAACAAATTTCACTAATGTTTACTTATAATGGCTAAATTTTAAAATAAGCAACTTATTTACATTAATAAATATATATTCATATCCAAATAAATCTTAAGCACCAGCTTTATTATTCACAAAGTTTGATTTTATTCACAAAGCATTGTTTTGCGAATTGTGCAAAGTCAAAAGAAAATCATGTGAAAATATATGAAGTGCAAGATAAGTGAAACCAAAGCCTCATTTTGTGCATGATTTAATCATAAGGGTGTTGATGAATTAATATGACAAAAGTAAATGATTATTACCTGGAGCATGAGATCGTCTGGTCGGTAATCCTTCACTACCTGTTGAGTTCGATCTTAATCTCACATAAACTTTTTCAGTATCTGAAAGAAAAAATTGCGCATTAAAAATCAATTACTTTAAAATTTCATTTTATTTTGATAGAAAACAGCAATAATGCCAATACCTGGATTGAAACCATCAGGTGGAGGACATGTCAAATGCTTACTACCTGTAAGCATCAAACGATTGCCAGAAAGATTTGGTTCAGTTTCTTCAAATTCTAGAAAAATATTATAAGAAAAAATTAAATATGAAAATAAAATAATATAAATAAAAATCTAAGAATTTTCTAACCTTCTGCAGATTGCTGTGCTTCAAGACTTCTTGCATCTCTTTTTCCTCCTCTTGACTCAAATTCTTTTCGCCTTAAAGCAACTGTAGGTTCCGGTTTCTTTGTACCGAGTCTTGCTAATTCACTTCTATACAATGCCGTCCTGTCTTCTGACGGCAAAGATTCAAACTGCCTTGTTCTGTTTGACACAATTTGAAGTTCACTGGGTATTTGATACCTAAATTTTATAAATATTATAAAAAATAAGTGAAGCAAGAAGTAAAAAAGTAGAAAACAAAACAACAAACCTTTTTTCTTGTAACATCGTTACCAACGAATTGGACGATGCTTGTGAACCATTTGTAAGGTTACCTCCACTATCATTGAACACTGGAGTATTTTCTTGAATTTTACTAAGAGTTGAATGAAAAGTACCCTTTTCATGCTTTTGCTTAGAAGAACTCGGTTTATTATAATCTACTTTGGAAGCACCACTAGGATCACTAGATTGATGAGCACTAGAGTCATTTAATTTATCATATTCTGCAGGATTCAACACTTGTATTGCACCATTGTCTTGAATATTCTCTTTGTTTTTCGATGGAGAATATTCAGAAGACATACCAGGAGGCCAAGCAGGTTTGTGAAGTTTTTGTGGTCGCGCATAAAACTCTCTTTGTTGAATAACATTTTGGTCGGGCGTAGCCCAACCAGTAGGTTGACTCGGTTGCCTCAAAAATGCCTCTTTTTGTTCTAAACTCTTACGTATTCTATGTATATACAAAATATTGTCTGGATCGTTTCCAGTTAAAGTAGATATAGATTCATAGGAACTTAAGCTATCTTTACTTTCAGCAGCAGATGATGTAAGAGAAGCACTCGATTCTCTTCTATCGTCAAAGTTGAATTTATTTCCATACTGTCCAGAAATATTATCATGATTGCCACTATATTGCACTAATTTAGTATTACTAGGTAAATTTTGATTCAAATGTAACATGTGAGCGGGGGTTGGCTTTATGAGATGCATTTGATGTTTGTGTGAACTTTGCAATGATTCTCCACTTGTGTACACTGATGTCGAATCCCTCGAGGAATTAAACGGGCTAGACGGAGGTGAAGCGTAATAATTCGAGGGGTCGCTTAATAACCTATTACCTTCACTGGCCCTTCTAGACGCCTTTTGCAGATTAACTGGTTGTGGAGGAACTTGTGGTTGAGCTTCTGATACTCTAGGTATAGCACCTCTATTTAAATTTTCTAATGGTATATTTGTAAAGACTCTATCACTTGAGTCAATTTTAGCACTACTTATCGATGGATGAAAAGACTGAACAGACTTTCTTTGCTCAGCTTTCAATCTATTTTGTAATTCACTAGAGAGGGGGTATTCGTTCGATAATTTATTCGTATTGATAGGCCTATATGCTATGGGAACTGGTGCAACATAAGGATGAGGAGGTGCTGGAATTCCTGTACCAACACCTAAACCAAGTGGCATTTCGCCTGCACTCGTTCTTCTTTCTCTTCTTTCACAATTCTGAGGTCGCTGATTTGTTTCTGAACTATGTGCAGCCTCACTAAAATACTTTAAAAAAAAAAACATATAAATAAATAAATGTTGAAAAAACATAATAATCGTTTATATAACAAAAATAATTACCTTTTGAAGAACATCGGCTTCTTTGGGAACCACCTGCAATTGCAATGTTCGTGGAGCTTGTTGGATAAGTTGAACAACTTTTGCATATGGCCATCCAGTGACGTTGTGTCCGTCCACAGATAGTAAGCGATCACCAGGTGTCAATCCAGCACGTTGAGCAGCACCACCTTCACGTACACTCTTCACGAATATCGTGTCCATGGATTCTCTGATAGCACCCACAGCCGCGTGCCTCCCATCTTGGATTAAATCCTAAAATTTGATGTTTCATTGATTCCGATCACCCTTACTAACACTTATGATATTTATTTGTGAAAATAATAAATACCGCAATAGATTCCGGTGGGTATATGATGAAATGGCGAAGAGTGAATCCAAATCCATGTCCTTCAGAGCGCCTGAGCACCAGAGTTCTAGGTGTTGGCGGTACCAATAGCAATGGTGCCGGAGCAGGAGCTTGCGTTGCCAAAGGAGGATGATGTATGGGAAGGATATGGGGTTGGTGTGGTGCCACAGCCGGTCTCAGGGGCGGCGCACAAGCTGCATTTCCTAGCGCCGCCTGCTGCTGAAACATAGAAAAATACAAAATAAATAAAAAAATCTCACGTACGCATGTATATTTTTATATTGAGATAAATTTGACTTCTGATAACCCTGATTCGAAAAAACAGAAAATAAATTCAACAGCGATAACCGATCCGAACGCAGCGGGTACTATAATTGGTGAAACGAAACATGTGAATCATTAAAACCGCAATAAACAAAGCGAACATTGCTGTGTTATAGTATCGAAAGGAAGAAAAAGTCGAACGCGATGAGTTCACGTCCGAAATTAAAACGATTACATTCTTAATTCGCCACATTCCGCATAACATACACAATGATCACACGTTTGAATAGACGATTCGTTACGTTATCATAGCAATTTCGACGATGAGTCGGACGACGCAGCATAAATCAAAGATATATGCGAAACTTTTCGATTCCATTTATTCTTTTCGCGCGAGCCCGATCATCTCGAGCGTACACATATCTCAGACGAGTTTCCATAAAGGTACAAAATATATACGTTCGCGACCTCGAAGGGCCCGAAGAAGAACGTCCGAATATGGCGAAAATAAATAATAATCCGACAGAAGAAGCAGCGTGGTCGCCACCGGGCTTTTGCTTCTGTTTCTTCTTCATGGGACACGAAGCGGAGAGATCTCTGGTTTAAAAACGAAAGCGAAACAAAAAGGCGACCGTCCGAGGAAGCGACACCTTAAAAGGCATCGTCTGGCTCTCTCGGGGACTTCACCTTCGCACCCAGAAAGTCTTCTTCGCCGACGGAAAGAATGAGGTGGTGGTGAGAGGTCCGCGGGTGGGACCTTGCGATTATGCGACGATTTCGATCGCCGATTGCCAGCACGCGAAGTTGTTCCGTCGCTAATGAGGGGCAATGTTAACTTTTGAAATGTTGAAAAGCTATGAATTATGTACGATCGACTCCGCGCTCTAGAACGATAGACGTCTGTCTAATTAATTGATATATTCGATTCAAAACTCGGGACAGAAAATTATATGTCACAGTTCGAGTGTTCACTTTTGTTTGTTTATACTCATACTAGTTTGGGTATACTCAAACTATCGATTTTAGTTTAAATGTTAACTATCAAATTTTACCTACATATAATTGCGTCTAAAACAGACGTCATAAGTATCATGCTTGGATTAGATTGGGTTAGCGTTTTAGCTTGAGTCGTGAAAACGTGTTCAAAACAAACTCTCGAAGTTCAAAATCATTAGTTGAATACCAATTTCCACCTTATTGATATTTAGCATTAGAGCGTTATCTGAGTGCAAACAATTTAAATTGACGTACAATTGGACTAAAGCTGTTTTGAAGTTGTTATAAACAGACTAGTTTATTCGTGCATAAACGAAGTGCACACTCAAACTGCAACATATACGATTCGTGCTTCTCGGCTAAATCGGAGTTCGTGACGTTCAAGGAACAATGTTCTCGGGATAGCCCTTCGGAACGGTGAAAGTGAGTCTCGATGATTCATCGATCACGATCGATTAAAACCGAAACCCTTGGCGAGATCTAGACCGCATCTTGGCAGAAGCGCATAAATTCAATAGCGACGTCGTAGATCGGATTCCGCGCCGACTTCAAAGAAACGGCGAAAGTTGATTTATGCAAAAATCGCGATCATAGAACAATCGAGGAGTGGGAAGACGACACCCACCGGAGACGACGACCCTTGCCTGCGAAGATCGCGTTGCGCAAACCCGAGTCTGCTCTTCGCTTTCGATCGAGTCATGCGAAGTGGCAATCGACTGGAACGTTACGAGATTGTGACTAGATTCCTCGTTAACGCGCTGATGATCAGTGTGAAAAAATGACAGCAATCATGTACGAAATTTTTAAAAAATATACTAGAAAATATTAAACTCACATGTTTTCATCAAGACTTTTCGTCCATGATTACTATAACGATCATCCACGTCGAAAGGGTTAAATACCCGAGGATTCCAAAACGTACACACAAACATACCCACTCACATTAAAGCTCCATGTCATGCAATTAAATATGAAAAACATCCTAAGCCCTTAGATCCCGCGAACGCTCGTTATGCACACATCTGATCAGTCGAGGGTCTCCAAAGCGATAATTAAACCGACGTACGTGTCGATGTTGCAGTTCGCAGAGATTAACTCATTTGCATTCCGCGAATGCAGCGGTGCGAGGGCATGTGTGTGTATGTGCGCGATTCGACATTATAAATTACCCTCGCATGTGTGGAAAAACGCGTTAAGCTCTTTGAAAATGATTTTCAGTCGCCGTTCCGTTTTATTGCGGTCGGGCTCGCATAATGACGGTGTTTTTGAAAACGTTTTGATTTATCGCCGATAATGTGACGGCAAGGTGCAGGTTTCGATCTTGTCGAGGGTGAAGTTAAACGGTAATGCGTTGACAACAAGAGGGCCTTGTGTGACCAAATAATTATACGTCGTGTGAGGTCATTTTTGTATTAAATTGAATTCGTATTATATAAAATTATTATAAGTGCTATATAAAGAAATTTGAGTGATGGTTTTAAAATTGTATTGAAAAACGTGATCGAGTACGTCGGTAATGAGTATGCGAATCGATTATAATCAGATAAGCGTGTTTCCTTATTAGATATTGAGTGAAATCTTTAATGTGACGCGTAGATAACTAGTCGACGGATTTGATGTCGTACGCACCGGTTTTTTACGAAGTTAAGCGATATGCGGTGCAGTGAGTAAGAGGATGGGTGGCTTGGTGCAACTCTTGACTACAAAATCAAGTGGGGCCCCAAAATCGCGAAAGAATTATCAAATTTATTCTCCTTTTAACGGATGTTTATTAGGAGAAATGTGTATGGGGCATAAACGACTTGGCTCGTTTGTTGCGGGTCACACACATTTAGCCACTAAATTACACGCTACTCTGCTAAATTACTAGCGCAGTGTAAACCAGCTTTTAAAGACGACCCACCATGATGATTTGAGTCAAACAATCAAATTTCCAATAACATCAGAATATATATTATGATCATCATCATCATCATTGTCGACCCTTTTTTGTGCCCACTGCAGGACTAGGTCTCCCCATCAAATATTGGGGGCTT
>JAOXNN020000011.1:272537-288612 GCA_028571205.2 Hydropsyche betteni
GCCCACTGCAGGACTAGGTCTCCCCATCAAATATTGGGGACTTAGGCTATATACCTTATCCGAGAGCCAACCTCGTAGTGAATATATTATGATATTCGCAAAAAATTAAGATTGTGACCACTTTCGGTATAAGGATAACTAACAATAACAGAAATATCTTCGATATACCTTATTCGACTCTTGACATCGGAACGAGTATGAATAACGATAACAAAAATAAACCTGAGTACTAAGATTGTGAAAACTTTACAAAAGACTTTATATCCTTATACTTTCAAGAGTATCCTCGATGCTATTCCTTCGGACAGCCATCGAATGCGCAACCATAACACACCTCTCCCGAGGCACGACCACGATTAGGCCCGCACAGGACACCGGCTCGGATTCCTGGCCGTACCATACTATTTATAGGGGACACGTTTGCGAAACCTGTCTCAAGGCCGTCCCGATGATGCACACGGTCAGCATCAGCTGGAAGTCCGACGGAGATTAACATACGTCGACGGCCACGGGACGGGTCGACATTGTCTTATTTTTCAGGTTTATTTATTCTCGTCCGCGGCTCAGGTAAGCGCGCCAAGAATTCGCGGTACGTACATAGTTCTTCGGGCCGTTTAATAAACGGCATTTTGTTAAACGTCAACGGTCGAGATAAAGTGGTCTGCTGATAAAGGGACGGAACCGGTAAATTCATTTGTTGCGTTATAGCTAGGGGTGACCATATTTCGCAGAACCCAAAACGGGACGGTCCTCAAAATATGCCCCCCCCCCCATATAATTTTTTTTTTTCGAAATTTTTTACTCAATCAATCTGTATCACTAAAAACAATCAATTTACTTAATTTCTACCACCAGACTTTTCTATTTGTTTAATTTATCAATATTTCTAAAACAAGCAATTGTAGAACAAAGGCAAAAATAGAACCACAGACGAAAATTTTTTTCAAACACCTTATTGTTAGTCAATCAAACTATATCACCAAAAAACTATCAATTAACTTATTTCCTTTAATTTATTTTTTAAATATTTTCACCACATTTTTTCGTATATTCAGAAAAGTAACTAAAATTAAATATATAAACCGGAAAAACAGGACAAATCACACAATTTTACGAAAACGACGGGACGAACGCAAAACGCGGCAAAAACGGGACTGTCCCGGCGAAAACGGGACGTATGGTCAGCCTAGTTATAGCGTAATGTATGTCGCGAGATTAAACTAGAAATGAGGAAAAGTTCTGTTCCGGCGCCAGATCTCGATCGTGTTTTATTGCCGAGTTTTTCGTGAGAATCGGATTTATTTTATTATTTCACCGTTATACACAATAGCGGGTCGTAGCGAATAAATAATATTTCCGTAGCATCTTCGTGACACGGAGACACGACCGTGCAACTAATAAAATGTTTAATAGACAATATCGTAAATTATTTGAAATAACTGCGCTGAAACATGTAATACAATTTTAGCGCGAGCCGTAACTGTACAGTGAAAAAAAACTGGTAAAATTAGCAAGTCTATGCCTTTTTTCGATTCCGAATTTGGAAAGTGTAATGTATGCATTTTCACCGTATATGGTGGATCGATTTTTATGCAAGAAATTCAAAAAAATTATACCTTCATTGTTTTCTGAGAAATGCTGTCAATGTGTGTAATTTATTTTTTTATCTTATCGGAATGCATGTAATTTGAGGACATTTTTAATTTGTATTTTAAAATCGAAACAAGATATACACATTTGAACTTATAGAACGGCGAGAAAATCGCAAACTCATTTTCACCACACTCATGAGGATCGAAACTCGTAACCATTCTGTCAACCAACACGTCACGTACTGGTATCGATTTTCGAACCACGAGGAAAAATCGCGAAAATTTCATCTCGCGAATTTCCTCTGACTCAAAACTTATTTGCGAAATTTCCACACACACACACACCTACACTCAATATCGGGACATCGCGTTTGATAAAATCAAGAACGTCTCCAGCGGCAAAGATTAATTACGTCAATTGACGTCATTAATTTCGACGGCCACGGCTGAGACGACGACGCTGCGGCAAATTCATTGTTTGCAAAGGCCAACACAATAATAAACGGCCTTTTTGCCGGAGGACGCAATTCGCACACCGTACACCCCGAAACTTTATAAGGTCCAATATATTGAAAGTGTCAATTTTGACCCTTCGATCGACGGAACAAACTAACGCGTGTTACGTAAGGAGCGTTAACTCTTTGTGGCACGCGAGCGTCTATACGAAAATGGCGAATAAGGTTTCCAAAGATCACGGGTCACGTACGTAGAACAGTCTCCATTTAGTACGTGACTATTGAAAAGATAAACCAGACATTTTAGAGTAAATTGATTTAAAAAAACTCTCGACTTTCTATGATAAATATATAAGAATATAATAGTGCTCTTGTATTATAGGATATATTTCGATAAGGATGCTCGACTTCAAAATTTGACGATTTGCATACGTTTTTCAATGATATATGACCTTCTATGGTGATTTGACGTACATTACTAAATAATTGACAAAAAATTTGACAGATGTCACTTAAACACACCCGGTACGTCTATAGGTCGAAGAGACACTGACCCTGGAATAGCTAGGATCTCGATGCTGTTAATTCAGTGGTAAAAGTGGGAGAAGCAATAATGCTTATTTGTCATAAATTCTACGAAAACGCGCCCGCTCGATGTTTAACAACATGTCTGCTATAACCTAACAAATTTCAAGCATCTCTATTGAAAGACCCATTATAATGAACACATAATTTGAATATGTAAAAATCAGAAAGCAACAATCAAAATAGTATTTTCGACACATTTCTCGGCCGCAAATACAAGCAAATCCTAAAAATACCCTAACGCTATTGTTGGAATGCCAAAAATTATCCGCGGGAGCATTCCTGCGACGATTGTCCCGAGGGGAATAATTCAAAATAACAAAAATTCTGACCCACATACGCCTCATCTCCGAAGCTAGGACGTCGTCGCACAAATACATCAAGAATGCACCGTGCAAGTTTTCGCGTCACGAGACACCAGACCACTGCCAAGGATGAATCACACGAAGAAGTCGGAAAATGATTGAGCAAGTCCGCGAAACATAATATGCGAGATGGAAATGTTAAATGCGTACGCCGGCGAAAACTCACCTGGCGCTTGCCAAACGGAAAAGCCAATTATGAAACGCGCCTTGGCCGTTGCGCAACGGTTCGCTTTTTTTTAAGTTATATGCTTCTATTTTAATTAGCTTTTGTGATCTGTCGTCCGCGTGATGGACGGCCGAAATAAAGAGGCCGCTTTTGAAAAAAAAGTTGAGTGCAATGTCGTGTAATTGACGTAAATTTGCACGCGGATCAAAGAGTAAATAGTCTGCGGACGGATTTACAACTGGATTTTTCAAGAAAATTCACTCGAATTATACTTCAACGTCAGTCTTCACGGGAAAAAATATAAAAAACAAAATGTACGTGCTGCAACACAAGGTAATAAAATCGAGAACAACTTTACTGCATGCACCATACATTGTCGGGTTAATCGATTGTCTTATAGTATAGTCAATAAAGATGAAAAAATTGTTAAATTGTCTAATAAAAATAAGAGAGATATATTTTAGAAATAGGCTTGATAATGTGGCTCTTAAACAAAATGTAAAAAGTCTATATCGATTTAAGATTTGCATAAATATAGAAGTAGTTTTAAATTGAAAAAATCACAAAAATATTTCACAAAATAGATCCCAAGAAGTATATTGCACTGATTACTTTTCAATAAGTCATTCTATAATATTTACGAGCCAAAAAGTTTTTCAGTGAATTTTTTGAACTTCTCACATTCAAACCGTTGAGAAATACAAACTGTTAGAAGCAACTCTTTGAAGCGAATCGTCTCCAAAACGGTTATTCTTACGAATTATAGTTATCATATAATATTTTTTCTATGGATATTTTTTTAAGTTACAAATTCGATGATAATTATATTTCAGTAAATGAGATTTTCACGAAAAACCATTTTCGACGTCCTTTGACCTCGTGTAAAATTTTACGCAAATATAGGCGTTTCAACCACAATATCAAGCTTCTTTCCAAAACCTAACTTTCTCGTAGTTTTCCGAAGCAAACACCTTCATTGTCCAGACTATTAATATTCAATAACTTCACAAAAAACAACGACGTCAACACCAAAACAACCTCATCCCCGCAAAACACACACGACCCACAAAATTTCATCATTTTTTAACAACCAATAAATACATCAGCGCGCTCGCGATCAGACAAATCTCGCTCATTTTCCAGACCTCGCACCGAGAGGCGCGGAAAAGCCGAATTGTCTGCGATTTTCCCGAACGGTCCGAAAATACCAACGTCCCATTCACGACAGACCAAACACAATGAATCATGTCGACAAAACACACCCACCAAGGATTCCTGGTTCGGATCCAGAAGAGAGCCGACCGCGATTGTCTGCGGTTATTTTCGTGTCGGGTCGTTATTACACACGCTGCAATGTCGCTATAATAGCCCGACATGAGGATTCAACGCGATTTCAGCTGACATTTCGTGAAACGAATCCGCGTGTTCGTTTCGTTGCCCGTTGGGAAATGTGCGCGATGTGTGTTGGATGTGTGTGTGTCGGGTGGTTATGGTTATTGAAGTTGAGCGATATGTGATGCGATCTGCGGACGGATTGTTAGTATGTGTATTAGAGTGATGAACGATTTAGAAATGGATGCGGTGTGTGAAGAATCGAGAAATGGTGATGATGCGTTTGTGAAAAAATATTGATTGTAAGCAAGCGATATGTAAATGGATACGATTGCAGATTTGTTTATTTGATCATTTTGAATCATTAATGAAACATTTTGCATACTATTTGTAAATAAGCATTAAACAATTAGAAACAAACAATAGAAAGTAATTAAAATGTGAGATTATATGTGCAAATGATTTCCGACAATCAACAGAGTTAAATGACATTTAGTGTACACGCAATTCGCTATAATCATTCCTAACGATGTGTTTTCAAAAATGTTCAAACTTTCAACGACATTATAGGTACAAAAGTTGTTATTTTTGATGAAAATTCTATTTGCAAGATATCTACAAAATAAATTATACATTCAAAGACATGATTCTTCTTTGATTCAGATAAGATCGTTCCGCATTTGAGTAGTGTAACTTCCGAAACGGAAATGTACTGATCGGCAAAAAACTAGATCGTTAAACGATACAAAAACGTGTTCCATTAGTGATTCCAGCTAATTGAATTAACGTTTCCTGCGTCAACCGAGGAAATCCATTGAAAATATTCATTCCACGGTCGCTTTCTAAGAGCTGACAGTTTCTCTCTCTCTTCGTCTTCGTGTAATTGTTTCGCGATAAAAACTAGAAATAACACTGCGATGGTCGCAGTCGGCATAAACAAAGGCAGGGTGAATAAAAACGAATTCTCGCACGAGTGAAAGTGAGGTGTTTTTCCACGTGTTGTTTATAAGAAAAAAAAACGACGAGTTTTTTCAATAGAAATCAGTGAAGAGGTGTCATTGTTGTTGTTGGAATGGCAGTGAGAGATGATCGACAGAGTTGTTCGAATCGGTTAAACAGGTTGTATGAATACGAAATCATGTTCGGCAAAAAATTACATGCTCACAATAATATCCTTTCGTTTTAGAGAAAAAATATTAGAATCACTATTGTTAAAACATCAAACGCCTAAAGAGATAAAATCTTCAAATTCGAATAATGAAAATAAAAATTATTCGATTTTAAATGTCGGCAATCAATCATTTTTTGGTTGGGAAAAAAACAGTATAAGGAAAGAATAGACAGAAAGATGTATAAACGATGTCGTAAATTAAAAATAATAGAATTTCACGAAACTTCGATGACAATATGATTTATAGTTTAAATTTATTCAACGGACAATGTAAATGTTCACAGCGCTCACAATGGGGTCATTATTCTAACTTTGCTGAGTGTTTTGCGCAAACATGCCAGAACTGTGCTAATTTGAAAAATCAACGATAAAGTTAACTTGTGTCAATAAAAAGCACATGGGAATTTCATATAAATAAATACGAAGGGGATCCTTCAGTCTTTAGAAGCGAAACCGCGTTAATTATTTAGAATCATCTTGTAGAAAAATTACGATCGACCCCGGTGCCAAAAATCGCACTAAAATAATATAAATCTGAAAAACGAACGGTCAAAAAAACACGAATGCTAATAAATATATGAACACTTTTAAATTTATATGTACGGGATAAGAAAATATGTCAAACATGGCTCTAAATTTTGCAAATGTCACACAGACTGAAAACGAAATTTTTACATCATCGATCAAGCGTTTTATTTAATTTCGATTCAGTCAACAGCCCATTAATCTAATCGTCACATAAATCATCAAAAAATCACGGATATTCATTAAAAAACGAGGCTGTCTAGAAAAAAACCACGCTGAAAAATTATTTCAATACAAATCGCAAACTTTTATTGTCGTGCGAAATAAATATTGTAAAAATATTCCCCAGTTTGTCGCAATAAACATCGCGTCGATTTACACGTCGGTCCACGGAAAAGCCGAAATACACATAATTTGGCAAAGAAAGTCTTTTTAGCGGAGATTACTATTTAATTTATTTGGCACGTCCGGATCGTAACTTGCGCAAGAAGAACACCAAAAATTAATATCCAACATAAATAAACGATTATTTATCGCTTAGAATGATTGCGTTTCAGAACTGTTTTTTCCCCTCGCGACATCTCAAGATTTTCATAAAGAAACGATCGAAACAAGCAAAATCCATCCGACTCAAAAGACAAGATTTAAACAATTCACTTCGAAACCGATCAATCAGACCGGAAAAAACGGATGACGTACGAATCAAAACATCGCCTAAGCGAAGGAAGTGCCTGTTTACAAAAATTTCGCGGTTATTTTAACTTTTCGTATTAATTCTAGAGCACTCGTATGCGTGTGTGGAAATCACCTACTTCGTCATTACGACACTGTTTGTTTGTACGGGCGCCAAATTACGTGTGAATCAACGTCGAATTGTTATTTTCCTTTTCTACGAGTTTATTTTGCTTTTTCCGTCGATTTCTATCGAATGATCTCGCAAACTGTTCGCTCGTACGGATCGGCGTTATTTATAAACGATTACGGCGCGTTTTTTCGATTCACTTTCCGCTTCAGAATGTTCCGAGATAGACAAGCTTATCTCTAGAAGCTTCCATTATTTTCGGCACGGTTAGCAAACGAGGATGTTCAGAAGAATATGTTAAAAGAAGGCGATTCAAGGTGAAACAAAAACGCCCAGAGAAAGTGGAGTTGTCTGTCATTAGTACTTGTAACGCCCGAACAATGCACGCTAGAATAAATCGAATGACTTGAAAAATTACACCTCGACTACGGATTGTCAACCTTTTTACCGTGACATAGTATAAAATGATAGTTCATGACAGTTTTCAGATTAAACGTCATCGAACGTATTACAGTATATTATACAGTTAACTACTGGAACAGCATTCACAAAAAGACACGATAAACTTTCCATCGATCAAAAGAAAGTTTTAAGAAAGATTATGATTATTTTATTGGAAATTCGTTTATAATACCGAAATCTAATTTATTCACGTATCAAATACATCCAAAACTCTTTTTACACGGTTCAAAAAAAAAACAATTATTTTTTTTCATTTTAACACAATATAAAAAATATTATGCCACAATAGTAAAATTCGGAGCAAACCAATATACAATTATAGTTATTAAATGAAAATTTACGGTATTTTATGATGATTTCACAAAGTTTTCCACATTACACATTTGGATGGAAGTTCCATCCAAATACAATAAACCCCCCTCCCCCTATATCGTTCGAATACACTAAAAATCAATTTTTTTTTTTCAAATGAATTTGAAACAAGCAGTTAACACGTACAAATTTCAAAAAAAATTGAAAAGCCTTAATCCCCTATAACTTGGAATCTATCTTGTCGTATAAGGGGTTTTACTGTATACTGATGGAACCTATCAATTTTAATATGGTCATCATACATTTTTTACACAGTCGTCTTCGAAACGTGTCCCCCCATGTAAAAAGAGACTTGAGTATAAATCACAATCATCATAAAATCTTCAATAAGCATCATTTCAAAATAAACGCGTCCCTATCTGCGCCACCATCATCATCAATCCCCAAAACCACACACGCTCCACTTTAAGCGCACCTTATGAATCAGCAACACTATAACGTTAAAAATATCACCAAAAATATATAATGAACCACACTTAAAGTGTTAACAAATGTTCGGACATGGTTACGCGCAGCCATGTTCGAACTCGATCATGTGGCCGCGACCATGTGCAGTCGAACATGGTTGCGAGCGCAACAAATCAATAAGTTACCAAGTCCGAACGTCTGTTAACACTTTAAAGAAGCACACACCGTATAAAATCCATATTCAGTACGCAATCGCAATATGTGGGTCGCTCCACAAATTGGTCGTCCGCGGAGGGTTCCTGAACCACCTCGGAGCACCATCGTCGTCATCGTCATCGTCCACTCCTCGGCCACAGTCGTTGTCATCATCTCGCACGGAATTAGATTAGAGCCGGACCCGGGAGCGGCTAATGAACGCCGCGCGTGACGGAATGTTCGCCTCCTCGAGTGGACGGAGAGAAAGATTGTGGCGGCTATTGTTGTTGGGTTTGATCGTGATGGACGAAATGTGCGTTCGATATGCGATGTGACGGTGGGTGGTTACGATGTTCCGAAGAATTCCGAAGGGAATCTCGAAAATGTGGAGTCGATGATGTGATCGAAATTGATTTTCGAAGTGTTAGGTCAGTGCGAAATTTTCGTCGTGCTTTGAAACCAATACGATGCAGACGTCGCTTTATTTTGATTTGGATCAGCTTTAATTGTGGAACATATCATCTAAGGTCTTTAAAGGCTCGATGGTTTATCAGTTAGTGAAAACTCCCTAGATCTGAATCTAGAAAACCACAACTGAGTGATTCTAAGGTTGATTGCATCTCTGATGTACATTTCACAAATATTTCAGGTTGCTGTTGACGTGTTATTTATGTGAAAAATGCTATAAATGCACTTTGTTATTAGATATTTCAAAAATTTCTACTAGCAGTTTATTGTTCACTGTCTAGGTCAAAGTGAAAAAGAAGTATCTTCCACATAGTAGAAAAGTTTGAATACAGAATATTATTCAATAGTTCGAAGAAAGAAGGAAAATATTTGACCATCGAAAAAATATGCATTGACCTAATAATTTGAATAATTATTTCAACTAAAAAACAATCCAACTTAATAAATCATACGTTAAATAAAGTTAATATGCATCACGATGGAATCAACAAGACTATCATTTTAACACGTTTATTATAACGACATATATTTGTAAAGCAATAAAAAAAAATACCAACGCATATCTCAAATCCATCAAATTAAACACTTGCATATGACTAAACGACGCAGAAAAACAAATGCACTCATTTGCATACACGAACGCTGTTTACATATTGTCGCACAATTAATCTATAGACAGATGCTATCATATTTAAACAGCTTTTTCGTCAGCGCGTTAATACACTTTTCAACACGATACGATCGACAATCGATTTATAGACTCGTCCATACGATGATAAAAAAAAATGTCATACACTCCCAGTGCACCCATTAGACCATTGATCCTATCATCCCGACAAGTCAATTCCGAGAGAGATTTATGGATCGTGAAACGTTGGCGATTTCGTCAACACGACGACCGAGCGTAGAACTGGTCGCGATACAGTACAGTTATTTCAGCGGATTTGCATGAAATCGATCGAGGATCGATCATGTGGCCAATGGAACACACAACAGCGGTTCGAATATAGTCCATGGCAGAAAATAGACGCGAAACCGAAGCGCAAGACGAATCTAATTATGGTTAAGTGCGTCAAACTCGAACGTGCCCAAAGGGAGCGCCGATCGCTTTTCCCTTCACTAGCAAATTTATGTGCAATTTAATTACACGCGATCTTATTAAAACACCATCGATTCTGTGCATTTTCACCCGTTGACAACGGTCGCGTGTAATGGTCTCGTTAAGTGAACTCGTAAACAGAATTATCTGAGAATGAAAAAAAAAACTCACTCGAAGGTGTCTGTTTGACGTTCTTACCTGAAACAATAAAAATACAAAAATTAGATAGAACGATCAAGAATTCGAATGCAAATTGTGTCGTTAGTATGCGTGTCGCATTCGTCGATGAAAAATGATAAATACGACCGAAGAAAGCAATTTGAATAATTGCTCAGAAAAAAATGTAAACAATTACGAAATGTTACGTTGCGCAAAAAATATCTTAATAACGGCCCGCAGATATAATCGAAACCGATTATTAACCCAAATACGAATCGGAAAAAAATACAACGATCGAAAAGTGAAAGTGCGAATTATTATTATTACGCGATACACAATGGCGCGAATTTTCAAAATAGAATAAAAAAAAACCGCATTAGATTTACGGCTCGTTCGAGAATTGATTAGCGTTACGCGAGTTATTAACACGTTAATGACCGTCGAACGGTAAACAATTCGAGGGGCCGACTTAGAAAAAAAAACGGAATCGATCGTATAAATCATATTCGACGCATAAAAGCGTCAATTATCGCCTCAGACTAGACGAGATTGATCCTATGATACGTTTCTAATTTTGAAAAAGGCTGCCGATCGAATGGGCGCGGACAGTATAATAACAACGATCGCAGTCATCATTGTGTCTATAATAATGTAATAAGAAATCATCTCGTAATCCGTCTCGGTGTCATGAGCGACCTCGATGCGAAAAGCCCTTCGGTTACTTCTTAAATTCAGGGCTTTATACGATTATATTTACTTACGTACAAAATCGAATATATCTAAACATATAAAAATGGATGTTTATCTGGATATACATTTGTGCCCTTTTCACTGCAACACCGTTCGACCGATCACTTTGAAAATTGGCACGTATATGTATTTTTTGTGGAGAAGGTTTTTGTGCTATCCTCTTTGTTGCAACTACTCATCAGATAGCGTTGCAGGATATCAACTTCAGCACCGTTCGATCAATTACCTTAAAAATTGGCATGTATTTTTTCGTGGAGAATTCGTTTTCATTATCCACTTTCATGCAGCTTCTCACCTACCAATTTCTATATCGGTCAACCGATCCCTATGAAAACTTATAATAGACTGACAGGACACATTCTGCTGGGTTCAGCTATTAGATATATAATTACACGCAATTCACGTTCAAATATAAAATTTATAGATGAAAATTGCATACGAATCGATCACATCATTCAACACCTACAAAATCGGAATTACTCTCAAGAGATCCGCACAACTGTTAACTCTTAGAGCCCTGTGCTTTTATCACCGTCGCATTATTATTCAGTGAACCGTTCATATGTTAATGATCGTTCTTGATACGAACGCTGACAAGAAAAATGATGGCACATTCGACTAGCTGCGTACATCGCGGCCGTTTCGTACACATCATCATCATCAAGGCTTTTCGCAGTCGGCCGTAATTGGTTTTTGATTTAAAAATATGTATCGCTCTGGATTAGCGCCTATTGTGATGTTTGATTACTGGGCCTCGTTAGCTCGTTTCGATTCTTTTAAAACAGATCTCGTTTCGTATTCACGACTTTAATGTGGCGTTACGAAACGTTAAGTGTATCGAAATGGTGGATCGTTCGGTTTTGGAAATGATGCTGTCATAGCCTGTGTCGGAAGTTAGATGTGTTATAATTATTCTCTCGAATTAATATGTGAATTGGAAAGAACTTTTTTTATAAATTGTATCATTCTGTAACGCAAATTATAATGCGGATATTATGTACTTTTTAAAATTACCATATCGAATTTTTAATATTAGTTTTAAATAGAGCTAACTATATGGCAAACTAAAAAAAGATATATACACCCAATCTTCTTTTTACACAGGGGATGCGTTAAAAAATGTAAGGTGACCATATAAAAATTGGAGAAAGGTTCCAATAGGATAAAACTTACATCCAAATATACATTATAAAAAATGTGCAATATGGAAAAATTTCCGCGATTTTTATTTATTTAATTTAATAACTATAATTTTATACTGATCTGTACCAAATCTTACCGTTGTAACATAATGATACATTTTTTACTATTTTATACATCAGTAAAAAAATAAACGGTTCTTCTACTTTGAACCTTGTAAAAATAAGATAGAATATATTATCTTTTTGAGTTGTTTAATCAAAATAATTAAACAGATTTACTTTGTGTATAAAAAACATGTTTTTAATTAATTTTAATAACAACAATACATAAAAACTGTCATTTGAACACAAAAAATCGCGTGTCTTTTCGCATCACTTTTTCCCTGATAATTTCAACGCACCCAACACAAAAACATCAACTTTGCGGTCACACCCGAATAACATTCTACGATTCAAAATCAACAACAAAAAAAAACGCGGAAAAGGAAACGAAAATCGAAACCCGAACCCAGGAAATATTAATTACAATCGATCATCGATTAACCGAAGAGAAATCCGTGATATCTCTATGCACGCAGATGAAAAGAGACGACAAAATTTCAACACGCCAGAGGAAGTCCGATCCGACGTTTCGGCATAATCCGTGTGACTTTCACTCGGTTTAATTAGTGGTGTTGTTCGAAAAAGAGTGTTCGATTTCGAAAAGTGACACCCTGCAGACGAGCGGCGATCGATCAATATAGATCGGATCTACGATCTGGAAGTCGAAATCGGACAAATTTAACCGGCTGACGAGGTGCGACGTGTGTCGGTGTCGATTTCGTTTTTCGATCGTGTCAATTAAACTGTGGAAGGAAAAAATAATGGGAGCATTTCGAAAAAGGTTGTGCACGTGCGAAATGGAAGCGTGCTTGATTTTTCGTTTGCGTAAATGACGATAATCTTAAAATCGAATGAGTAATGTGAAAAAAATCTTTAAAATCGATACAAGGTTATATTGTATAAAAATTAAATACGTCTAGTGCGACCGTCAATGTCGTTAAGAGAGGTTAACGATTTGTTTTGTTAAATAATAAATAAATAGAAAATTTAAACAATTTCAATACTACTGATTCGCAACAATGTATTATTTGAATAAATGCAAAGAATGGCTATAGTAATCTCGCATGACCTTTTACATTCGATTGACTTTACGGCGTAATAACATTTGACGCAAAAAACTACGCGTACTAACGTTTCGTTGAAATCGTCGATTACATGTGTTTTTCTGGGCATGAGTTGTTTTTTATATAAATAGAAAAAATAATAGAACGTACACATCGCAATTTGTATAATGTTAATCATGACTCAAGACTGTTTAATTGTTGAGCAAAATTATACAAAAACAATCCTATTACACTAATCAAATAAAATTAATGATCGTTTTGTCAGAAATATCGACGTTCACCATTTAAGAATGATCGATCATCTTGCGATAATTATATATGAAAAACATCACTTAACATAATAGTTTCCGATATCTATTCAATTTCGATTCACGAAAGCGCGAATGAATGAGATTTCTGTCCGCGCTCAAACGCAAACAATAATTAGAATTTTCAACATGTGTGAACTAAAACAACACCGACACGATCTTATCAACAATGTTTTTCGCCTTGAGTCGAGATTAAACCATTTAAAAACGGCAAACACACGTTTTGTATAATAACAGAAAACGTGTTGTGCGGACGCAATCACTGGCAATCTCCTCGCACACGTAACGAAACACACATCATCCCACAAAAACGTTTTCAAACTGAACGAACACGCAAAAAAACCTCACCAAACCGAAAAAGAAGCGAATAAAAGCGAAAAAGCTCAGACGTCCGCAGAACACGTACTAGAGCGCAACAAAGATCGAACCGTCGCTAATGGCGAAAGAACAATGCCTTCGTATAAGAGTAACAAACGAGCGGGAGATTTAGTAGTGAAATTGACCTTCAAACAGACCGAAAAAAAAAACCAGGTCGACTTATGGGAAAAAAGCGGTGCGTTTCGCAATCGATCCGGTCGTGCGTTTCGAAAACGGCAATCGGTAGCCGTCGTATAAAGTTGCGTTTGTACTATTTTCGGTTCGATTTTCGATCCTATCCGATGAATCTTGACGGTTTTCCGCGGAAAGTGTCCGATTTTGCGTCTATTTCGGGCTTCGATGGTTCGAACGACCGATAACGAAAGCTTCGACGTTTTGAAGTTCAAGGTTGTGAAAAATCGTATGATTTTTTTTTTCGAACAGAGTATTTATCTTGATTTATTGCGAATGATGAAAATGGCGATGGTTTGTTTGTAACGAAATTCAAAATCGTAATGATAGTAATTTCTGCGGTCGAATGCTGGTTTTATCTTCATAATTCACGACACCATATACGGCAAACGTTCGAAATTGAACACATCGCTGAGAATTTATTTGATCTCGCACAATAAAAATGAAAAATGCTTTATGCAAAACAAACACATTTATAGATATTCAAAATTGAAAATCCATTGTGTCCGAGAGACAATCAGTGTCAGGCAGCACTTCAAAACGACAATAAATATTAACAATCAACAGCACTTCGCGCGGGGGACTGCCGCTGAAATATTTTCATAATAAAATTCGCACTCAATTCTAGCAATTAAGCCGAACATTCGATCAATCTTATCTAACGCTGCACGATAATTAGATATAATTTAGCACTGCGGCGGTAAGTAATTTATATTAGATCGATCCGCGGGGGCGTTCATTAGCACGATCTTTTAAAATACCGGTTAAAAAATTGCATATTTAACATTTGCCGTCAGTCGGGTTTTAAAAAAGGTTTGACACAGTGACTGAGACGGCTACTATAAATAAAGTCGAACGTTTATTGCGTTTACGTAGCCGTTACCGGCTACCGGTAGCCAGTCCACCGTGGAATTAGCAATAATGATGCAAATTGGCAAATAGTAGCGGTACGAAGCCGAGAAGCCTTAACGGAATCGCCAAGTGAAATTGCACACCTGTAATAATACGTCGTGAGTGATATTGACGATGATGGGTAGACGTAACGCGTCAAACCATACGTTGGTGCACCCGTGCCCTAAGGATGTTGACTGGCTGTCGTTGGCTATCATTTCATAAGATGGATAAAGCAGTTGGCTCATATTTTTTTTTATCCTCGATCGAAGCATTCTGAATCACTTACGAAGTATCGTTTCATAAAAATTAAGGACAAGGTCATGTCAAATCGAAAAAAATTGCACAACGTCAACAAAAATATCATATATATACACATTTTTTCATTCCGAAAACAAATCGATTAAAACAACTCGTTCGCAAAACAATCCCTTCGACCATAAACCGCAACTATTGCATCACCCGACCGAGGACACACAATAATTAGCGCCCCGCGAAAACACAGACCCGAAGACGTCCCGAATTAAACCATCCAGACGTCCTTCGATTTTCCGCCAAATTGGCCCAGCTTTTACGACGCGCCGAGATAATGGCCTCAAGGAGGGACTGGGGGGGGAAAAAAGTTCGCAAACGAAGCAGTGCAAACATTTGCCGAGCGAGTGAATCATCGCCGATATCGACCCCGACAACTGGAGGCTAGTCTGAGCCCGGATTAAAAGGTCGCCACTCCTCCGCGAAACGGACAAGGAAGCCCTTTGTGTTCCGCAATGGCAGCGAAGGGGCTTCCCCGAAGCATACAAAAGTCATTGGGCGGATAAATGCGATTTTCGTATGGAGAATTTGTGTCCGAGTTTTGGCGAGGGTGAGTTTGTTTGCGAAACATTGCGTGGTATAAATACATTTTGCATTCATTATATTGTAAGTGTTCTAAGAATTATGGGTCTTTTTAAATTATTGAATACTAGTATATAGGACATAATAACATCGGCTATGGTTTTGTTAAGAAACGAAAAACGATAAAATGTGCAAACCTGATTTGTGTGAACTCGAAATGTGTACCCGATTTGAATATTTAATTAATAAAATCAAAATAGTTCATTTGTTATTTGTTTG
>JAOXNN020000011.1:289714-319023 GCA_028571205.2 Hydropsyche betteni
ACACATAAAACGACCGACACGAGGAAAAAGCAAAATTTTCTCCTTTCGACCACAATCCACGCATTTCTACGTTGACCGATGTCGCTTAATAGCCTCCGTCCCGGCAGATTTATTCAGTTTTATTTATGCGGCGAGTTTGCATCTTGCGGTCGGCGGGTGCATTATAATAAAATGCAGTCGCCAATATATCGTCGCGGATGAAGATGTCAACCGGTCGAGTGTAAAACGCGGTAAGTTGGATGGCGGATAGTTAAATTTTAATTATGCGCATAAAGTCGGCCTACACGGACGCGCATCGATTGGAAATATTGATGGGATTAATGTTTGGTTCTTTCGTTCCCGTTTTTTGTGCGATCACGATCGCCGCTAATGCGATTCGAATAGATTTTATCGGCGGATTTTATGCGAAAATTATGCCGATCGGCGAAAAGTGTGTGCAGTGAAATAAAAAAAATATCGGCGGCCGTCGATCGGTTGGAAGTTGGAACTAGTCGTGGAAGAAATGTTGATTGCATTGAAAAATGTCGGAGCGATTGTAATCAGTCATCTTGATAATGTTATCAGTAAGAGTTTGATTTACGTAACTATTGACGTATTACAAAATCGAACGATGGAACGAACTTGAGTGACATTTAACTTTATATAAAAATTATTGTATAATTTTTATCTGATCGTTCAGATATGTTGAAACTAAAGACTTATTATTCTACTGTACAGCATAAAAAGTGAACTTTTTTCATGACACAACAATCCGCAGAGACATTTCCACAAAAGGCGACATCACTTACGGACACGCCTATTATTTAGCGATTTTTCCACGTAACACTCAGTTTTCCCTTTCAGCGGAAGATCCAAGCGAACAACGGATCCCGTTAGAAACTCGTTCGATTATTATTATCGAGCTGTCGCCGCGGCGAGAAAACGGCCGTTAATCGTGAACCGAGAAGTGACTTATCTAGTTAAAACCTACATATGAAAATACAATATACAATAAGTAGATAAAGCGTCATATTAGCGGGCCTCGGCTGTCATCCGTAGAAATCTGGAGCCGCTCATTATACGCGTCATTACACATATGCGAGTATTTCATGCTATAAATCTGTCTCGGATAGGAAAAGCCAACTGACCGGTGATAAGGAACCGATCCTAAAAAGGTAATGGCGTTAGGCGAAGCGTCAATTGTTGCCGACATGATAAATCAGATCAGTTCGTAAAAGTTGTGTGAAATGTCGGAGACGGGGTTGGTTCTAAATGTCAGCGGATCGATCGAAGAATCGCTGATTTCCTCCGATAGAACAATCGTGTGAGTTGGAATCATATATTTTGTAATGCCGTGTGAGAATTCTACTGAACGAAAGTGTTCGTTAACAATGGGAAATTAAATTTTACGACACATTCTGTGTGCGATTTCGGAAGAAAAAATAACAATAAGGCGCGTGCTCTTTTTTTCACACGTCAACTCTGTACCCTTTTATCTGATAGGTTAATCGAAATATTAGTACATCGCGCCAAATTCGCGTTAATTTCATTATGGTCTTGGCATTTGAGTGTATCGAATCTGAAATATAATAAATATTCAAATGAATCGTTTCGGATGCGTCGAATCGCATTACGAATTCAAATCGAAGAAATTATTTTATTATAGCCATTGAAAAACGATTTTGAACGGCGTCGTTAATATAAATAAACACGATACAATACTGCATTATTATTAAAAAAAAACGTATATTCAAAAGAATATGCAAATTTCGCATTTTCACAACCAGCGACTATTTCAAAACTTTCCCCTAAAAAATGTGAATCACTATTTCAATTTTTGTGAATTCGAGCATTAACGCATTGTGAACATTAAAAACTGTTATGACAAGCTACGTGCAATAGAAAGGGGGCGTAAAATCCATTGTACCAATATAAACATGGAAAGTTTGTCGGTGGTTGCTATAACATGCAATGCGGCTCATGAAAATGCAAAATCAAAACGCGTTGAATTAATCATGAAGAGGATGGCCTATAAAAATCGGTCAATGGGTCCCTTCGACTTTCACCCTATAAGGATAGCGAGCGGTGACACAAACGATGATGATTAATTCAATGAAGAAGAAACGCAGGGCGTGGGCAATGCTAATAAGGATGACGGATGACTTTGACGCTCATTATTTGACGTAAATACTTAACGCGGGAATTTTTTGAATTCCTGGTAAACGAAGCACTGAAATAAATTTAGTTTTTCTAAATTTTATCCATGACATTGTCATCATTTGCAAAACAAAGTTTTCGATTAAGAAATTGAATGAAATATGTGAAGTGAATAAAATGAATTTCTCGAGATAAACAAAAATTAAAAAGACCTTCAACAAGTGAATGGCTGTATATTATGATGATTATCAAAAAGCAAAGTAAGACTATACAGTAAACCCCCCTATAACATCAAGATAGATTACACGTTTAAGGTTTTTCATTTTTTTTTTGACATTTTTAAGTGTTAACTGCTTGTTTCAAATGCATTTGAAAAAAATTGAATTTGAATGCATTTGAACGATATAGTGGAGTTTACTGTACTATCCGTTACTAAACATCAATATTGAACCGATTCATATCTAAATACAAAACAAAATCAGCACTTCACAGCCCTTCATAATCAAACCAAAAGCAAAAAGTCGAATCGATTCAACAGTTCACACTCAATTATCGACGCATAAAGCATCGAAACGTACCGTGCGGTCCATAAAAGGACCCAGCGCAGCCGAATCGAGAATCGCTACTTTCTCTCGCATGACCCGTAAAAATAAACAATAAACACGGGCATTCGAACGGCGGCGAGGACGAGCACGACTCATATAATGCCCGCTTCGATTTATAATACGAAACAACAATGGGACGCGGAAATAGAGGCCCCTTTGTGCGGCCCTGGACGCGTGACGGCACGCGCCTCATTGTCTGCCTCCGCCGACAACGTGTTAACCGAAGGATCTCCTCCTTGCGAAAGGTCGAAGGTGCAGAGTGCCCTTTGCGGATTGTGTACTCTGAGATGGTATCTGGGCGAGAGAGCGTGCCGACGCGGAAAAGCGGCGGCCCGGCGAAAATTGGGTAAGTGGCAATTTTGAGGATTCGCAATGGGAATTTTAAATGGCCTTCGTCGGATTGGGTTTTCGCGAGGAGCCTTGAGGCGGTTTTAGCGCGGGGTCCTTGAATAATTTCCGAGTTTGCGTGCCCGGGGCCGAATCGGGCAATTGTGGTTGTTCGCTGAAAATTCGCCGGTTGAATGGTGTATTGATTCGACGTAATGAATATTGATTAATATTCAATATTCGGTACGCAACTGTAATGTAACTTCGTATCGTCACATTACGAGTACGTGTTGCGCGTTGAGTCCGTTTATGATAATGAGGATTTAATATTGTGATTGTACAATACAAAATGTGTCCAATACACGACTTTCGTTTCGTAAATATAATAATTTATATGTTTTTCTCGTACTAGGAAGATATGATCATAAATTTCTCTAGAGCGAATCAATTAATTTATAGAAAGAATTCAATATCATTTATGGACATAATGACGTTCAATTATCTCGATTTCGCTTTTTAACGAGAAATATCGAGAATTGAAATTGTCTTCAGCCGGCATACAATTGACATCATCGTTTACGACAGGATATCCCGCTAACAATTACCTAATTAGTAAATATTATCATTCTCATGGCGAGCTTTTCCAACTCGTGAAAGTCTCGATTGAACGTCGACGCCGAATCCGAATTAACGGATATGGAAATGTATTTTTTTTTCCATACAAAACGACTTTAAGGACGACACGTTCGTTAAACATCGCCGAACGGCGCCAATTCGCTCTCTTTAACATTTAAGAACGTGTATTGAAGTTTTTAAACTACGGAGGTGATTGTCCTACCCATATCTTGGTGACCTGGTCTCGTTGATTTTTATGAGTTTTTCAACGTCGGAATATCGACTTTCAAATCATAGGAATGTCGAAAAAACAGGCACATGTGTGATAACCTCACACCAGATGATCCATGAAAATAATACCGATAGACGCCCCATAGTATGTTTACAGGGTCAAATAAACACTATAAAAATAATCGATGAAGTAATACAGTATTAATTAAAATAATATTTCATTAATCCAATTCATATAAATCCCATTTATAATTTTATTACAATAATCAACAGCTGAAAATATTTATACTCGGTATTGCACAATAAAATACGATATCCAAGATTTAGACGAGTCCAGGTCATGTGGCATATATCACGCCCAAAACAAAAACGGCGCAATTTCAAAATCTCGAACGAATGGCCATGTGTTTAAATCGTATCTAGCCCGAATGAAAAACCGAACCATCATCAGCGTATGATAATCAAGAACACTGCCCTTTGAAAAAGAAACGCGTGGGACGATCCATCAATGGACGACTAAATGTAAATATCGCACGCGCGATTTTCAAGAATTCAAAATGTCGTTCCCACGGCTAGGGGAAAATCGGCGGACTTTTAGCCAAGTAAATTATGGAATGGTTAATGAAAACGATAGTTCGAACGAGCTTTCAAAAGGCGGTGAGCTCACAATGTATAGTATAATTCACACTGACGAGATTTTATCACGAATGTTCGCAAAGGTCGACTCTGCAATTCTTGGTTCGTTACGTGTAATGAAAAAATAAAATATAAGTGAGAAACGATCAGCCTTGAAAATATCGTTATCGATTAACTCGAATCTACAGGAAAACTTGACGTTAAAAAAAATTTATGCGAGACGTTTTCCAGACGGTTAAAATGAAAAAAAGTATCTTCAAAATGCAACCTTGATCGCATTTTCGCATATGATTAATGAACCGAACGAACAAAACGACAAATAAATCAAATCCGAACAAATTAAAATACAGCGATAACGCAAAAATTCGAAAGCTCTCGAAATACGCACGTTTCCTATGCCGAACACAAAAAGTCGACGACGAAAAAAAAAATGTTTAGAACATTATAGAAACCATAACGAATCTCGAATCGCTTTCAAAACACAAAAGACGACTAAAAAACAAACACAGGCGAAAAATTCAAATCGCCTCATTGCCGAGTCGACCCGTTTGATTTTTTGCGCCAAAAGATAAATTTCGATCGAATTCGAAGGCAGGCAAAAGGAAGCACTTATTCTAATGTATGCACATGACTAATTCGCAAATTGGCGGATGACTGTTAGCCATGACGTGAAAAAACGCAGACTCGACGTATTCTCGTATTCGTAACACATAATACATTCGGAATGAGTCGTCATCCGAATTTTGACATAACCAGAAGGCGTCCGCTTCGCATGTCCCAAAGTTAAGTAACAGGAATCGTCTACTGATTCTAATCAGATTAATTATGATCGTAGAAAAAAAATCTATTTCGATGTATTATACATAACAGTATTGAGGTTATTTTTCGAGATTGGCCCACTCATATCGTCCGTTTTAAGACACTTGAAAGAACTCGTAGTATGTTTTATTACACTTTGTAATTCCTATATAAATATTCTAGATATTCTGCATATGATATCACGTACGCTTATTACGCTTGATTAAAAGTAATTAAAAACGGCAATATATCATCTGCTATAATGAAATCCTTGAGAAATACACACACTGAACATTTTTCAGAAAATATTTAAACGCATCTACGACGATGAAAAAAAATGAAATAAACTATATGACGAGATGACATTCAGCGATAAATATCGAAGACAGATCGAAGATACGATCGGAGGACATTCGTTAAACGTCAGATTGGAAATCGACCCACAAATTGAGCACGACTGAGGTGCACATACGAATGCAGGTGTTATCGCATCCGAGGTGCATTTATTTTGAACCGATCTGCTATTTATTTCCGCAACGTAAGCCAACTGGGTCGACCGAAACGTTCTTTGTTTTAACGACCAAAGCGGACGTTAAAAATCCGCGAAATTCACTCACGATTCCCGAAATAGTACGAAAAACAATCAACATTCCGATGACGTCGAGAATGCACTTGCATCCGAACGCAGCTAATTCTGAACGAGTTTAATAAAAGACTGCATTATCGAGTCACAAAAGCGGTTTTTATTGTTGATGTTAAAATCGGACAGCATAGGGCTTCTATTGTACGCTGTATTGGCGTGCAGTTTCGCGAATGTGCAGTTCCGTTCGTGCATTTTTTGCTTGTATATGGGTGCACATATAAAAACGATCGTCCTGCTTCGATAGTGAGGTCTAGTTAGTGGAATTTTTACCGTTATGTACGAAATGGAAGCGTTTTGCATGCGGCACGTACGAGTCGAAACGGTTGACTTCATATTCAGTACGAAACCGAATTTGGAACGTAGCGTTTCCGGATCCCTTAAAAAATGGGTGAAAAACGTATAAGAATAGAATTGTATAATGTCGAAAGTAGCGAAATGTGTTGATGAATTTTGAAAGTGTGGTGATTTTTCGTGGATGAAGTGCTTCATGGTGTAAAATAAAATGAATGTAAGCCAATAAATAGCTTAAGTCCCTTATTGGATTATGAATCGGCTTAAAAAACGAACGTGTAAGTTTTACGCGTATGAATATGATCTGTTCATCGTGCTTATGTAATATGTATGTTTATTTCATAAGCTACAAAAAAAACTAAATAATAACTATTTTATTATAGAAAATAAATGACATTCGAAACAGGATGTAACGAAGCAAAAAGTGCACTGTACTCCAAACCAATTTTTAAATGATGATTTAATAATTGAACGCTAACGTGTCATTAAAGCGTAATGAAGTTTTGGCTGTCACGAAAAACGACAATGAACTCTTGCTAACAAATTCCTTGGAGCTCGTACACGTTTTTGAACCTGAATCTCCTATAAATAAACGAAGAAAGTCAGGAGAAAATTAAAACGAGGACTATTCACTCTAAATATATGTTTGGGTGAATGAATCTCACTATGAGCCAAATAACGCACAGTTCATTAATCTCGCAAAAGAAAAGTGAAGAACATTAGCGAAGAACATGAAGATATTGGAGAGATTTGTGAGACCTCCCAGTTTTTACACTGTTCTTATGCATTCCTAAGATAATTCAGTTTTTCTTAAATTCCACTTTTGCAGATTTTCCACGTGACAAAATCGCGTATTTTCTGATATAAAAATACCGCTTTGTTTACACACCGTAAATTGGAGAGACGTTACATTTCTTTTTTTAACAGTTTTCTTATATGGTTCTATGATTACGAAACGGTATTATTTCGAAGATAACCATAGTGTTACAATAATAAGAAAATTTTGGAAAAATATCATATTTTAAATAGCTCTATGCAAAACAACAGGAAAACGGTTTGGTTTCTTCAATGAAATAAATAAACCGTATAATTCTCGCGGTCATTTATGTATGTACACAAATGTGTTCGACGTCCATATTGACACGAATACGCCGACAATAAATACATATTTTATGTAAATGAATTGCGGCTTTTGTTTTACAATTGCATACGCCGTGTGTATTTTGCGAGAAACGATAGTTCTCCGTGGAAGCTCGGCATTGCGCACACCAGATATATTTTGAGATATAAACGCAATTTTCAAATCATGTGTGTGTTATCGGATTGATGTTGAACATCATCATTCGGTGACGTAGACGAAGGAAGACCTTCAAACGCCAAACGGCACACCTAAACGTCAATCTTCGAAGATTGTACAATGTCAACGGATACGCTATTGAACGTAATGCTAATTTATCATGAGGATAAATCCTACCGGATCGCATATAACCCATTTCGATAGTATTAAATTTATTAAAAGAAAAATATTGCGATTCTAGATAAGAACTTTGGGGAAAAACCGGATAAGTTATCTTTCAATAAAAATATATACGTGTTTAAAGTGCAGCGCTATCGTTCATTATCAAATATTTGCCAAAGATTAAATTGCAAAAATACGTTATGTTAATAATAAAAAAAGTAAAAAAACATTAAAATCTTATAATGCACACTAAATACTTCGCACCAAGAAAATGAAAAAAATAACAATGAATCAAATACTCATTTATCGCCGAAACATTATAAACAATCATTCATCGAATGAAGTTGTGATCGATCGCACGTACGATCCAAACAATATCAAAAACTTATCAAAGGCCACACAACACCGGACGACTACGCCAAAAACAGTTCTTCACACAAAGGATACGTACACTTGAAACCACTTGATGACGCACTACCACCATTTTTCGAATCTGGCTCGGACGTTTTCTCGACCGCCACAAACACACAAACACATCCGCCGGAAAAGCGCAGAAACTACTTCGGAACATCGCGAAAACCGACACCGCCAAATTATTCATATTTATCAGGTAAGACCAGAAGAGAAGCCCACCGTCCTGCTTATTACGCGAACCTCACTCTTAGATTTGTATCCAATTCACTGTTAATTATATATTTAATTTTGATATATGCAATCGCGAAGAAATGTAAATCTATAAGAGAAGTCCCATTATATGCACCCCGCTCTTTTCTGAGTCAGCTTATTGTTGGTTTGGTACTAGGGATCTCAATCGAATATCCGATATTCGGATATATTCGCCCCTTTTTCAATATTCGTAAGTTCGAATATTTATAACATAAATCGGATATTATTCATGCTTTTATTAAGTACATAATTTAGAGAGTTCCTTGGTAATAAAATCGTCTTTATAGTTATGATGATGATACCTCGACTTTTAGAACTTTTTGAAATTTTTATATAAGATATGTGACAACAATGGAGATGCAAGCGAAAAGATTAAAAAATTACCCTAATTCGAGACAAAAAAATAATATTTTATTTTTATCCTTTTTTTATTAAATATATATTAGATTATCCGAATATTTTGCCAATTTCATATTCGATACCCGAATAATTGTTTTTGCGAATACTTGGGATCCCCTATTTGGTACCCAACATTAGGCGAAACTATGGATGCCACTTGGGAACTATACATTCAATTATCGTCGAAGTAAAGGACTGCTTTCTGGAGAATACGGTATGCCAAGGATAAGACCAGAGTGCAAAAACTGCAAGGAGTTCACTGGAACTTGCTAGGGGAAAGTCGAGGGAGCGTCCGACCGGAACGGATCTGCTCTCAACCGCACCAACATTGACGATGGCAAAACGCAACACAAATGGTGGTCGAATGTCGGCCGGGTCACGGTACGCCGCCTGCCCACCGACCGGTGAATAATTAAAAGTCCACGCAAACTGGAGGTATGTAGTGTGGTGTGCGCAACAGCTCGTGCCGTGACGGCTTTCTTCCTGGACAGGACGACAGGTGCTTCCTCTGCTGGTGTCCCGATGACGGGCTTTATTCCAGTGCCTAAATAGGTGCACGTAACGGTTCATATCGTATTTGAAAATTAGTGCATTGTGTTAAGCTTTATTGAAATGGTTTCGACCAATTACAGTAGTTAAGCAACAAATTGTACGGAGTATATGTTGATACGTATTAAGTTGGTCTAAGAATATTCGGCAAGGATTTTTTAATGAGAATTTTTGATAAGAATAAAATTCTCAAACTTTTGAAAGAACTTGTTCTGTAGAGGATGGTGAGTATGAAATATATTGTATTTACAAATACAAATTGAGTCGTTTTAACAACTGTCAATTCTATGCATCGATCGCTATTCAAAAGTACTACATTCAATGACAAGCATTGTATTGGGAAACTCCGACGCTGAACACGTCTGTGCATTACATAATACACATTCGAGATCAAACTACGACGATCATTGTTTCAGGGGAACTTGCACACAAAAGAGCACAGAATCGAAACTGTTGAACGACCCGAACACGGGACATGTGTGTCATTCTAAAGAGAACACTTGATCAAACGCAATTATGCTATTTCGCGCTGGACGACGGACGTGTCATCAAATCAGAACGATGACATATGTTCCCGTCATGTAAACACTATCGAAACTAGACCTCGGAAAAGAAAACATCCTCGAGACCCGATGGATCGTAAATAGATCATAGGCAGGTGTTCCGTCATCGTCGTACATTGTCCCCGTTACGAAAAACAAAAATGATCGGTCGTTAAACGCACGCGATGACTCGGACAAGGCACGGCAAACGGTCGCGGCGAATTTGCGAAAAATTTTAAATATTATTATCGCCAATATAAGCGGAATGGCGAGAAATGACGAGCCGTATCTAGAATCGTCGATCGTGTGGCCCAGGGCAGAACCTGATCGCCTTCCGATCGCAGATCCGTTCTGGACGATAAGGTAAGAGTGGCTCCTTCGCAAGGTGCTATTTACTCTGGAAAATATTATAGTTGAATGAAAAACAGTGAGGCTGCATTATAATTGAATAAGTATACGAGACACATTTCATACTTGACGCATACTCAACAAAGCGGCGCGCGATAAAAATAATGGAGCTGTACAAGCACTTGAAAAAAAACAGATTCATATCACACTTCTATATTTATATGAAAAATCAAATAAAATTTTTGATGTTCAATATGAACATAATCGTCATTGACGTCGTAATTTCAGTGCCCGTTATACAACTGCGATCCGTTATACGACAATGCGGATTTTCGACGTTTTTTACCCATTGTCCAATTTTCCAAACGGATTCCCGAATCGGCTTTTCAGTAGATCATCGATTCAACTCGTTTTTTTCCGTATCGTACAATACGGCGATTCCGTCATGATTTTCACACTAGACACAAAACAAATAGATAAGTGCGAGAATAAAAAAAAGCAATCGGCGCAGATAGACGAAACGACGTATCATCACGACACGCCAAAAAAATAACCGTCGAGAAAAACTTGATTTTACGCACACACATAAATAAAAATTGTTATTTACCAATCAATATCAGCGACGATGATCTAATCCAAAAAAAAGTTACAGATACTTTCAGACCACAATCACAGATTATTTGCACAAATTGAAACGATCCGAAAAAAAAGGGTTATTCACATCAGTTGATATACACATTAGTCATTTTTCCTAGCGGGAGCACCGATCCGAATCTCCGCAATGAATCACCGAATTTCCTCAGCTTTCCTATCGAATTTTCCCGAATATCTAAACCGATCGAAACGAGGTTTTTTCGTGAACTGATAAGCGATACCCGAGGATGTTTTTCATATCACAACGAGTGTTAAATTGTAAACTTTGGGCATCGTAAATCGACGTCAACGTCGAACGAAGGCCCGAAGCCGACTGCACGCCCGGACGACGATCGGCGTACGTCTTCCCCACCAACCAGCTGGTTTTCTGTGTTAGTTGTCGGTTCTTGTATATTCTTATTGAGTGTGTATGGAAAAGTCATTCATGACTGCGGCCCGAGGACGATAAGGTTAACGGCGAAAAGGTTAATGAGACTCCCCCGTTTTGCGTAGTGTAATTTCGCATATGCGCTCTTTCGCGGTACTGACATTATCATGCTCAGCAGATGGAATATTAATGAACGCTTCTGCATGTTTATGGGGAAAATGTGTTCTTGGGCCACAATCGGTGTCGCCGGTTAAGTGATGTATCGATTGAGAAGGGTCAAATTGTGCGTAAGGTCTCATAATGAATGAATTCATATACGATTTGGATCGAAATGTCAATTGAATGTCATTTGATTTAGTTTAAAAATATATAATATTTACGTATAAGTGGTTCACATTGAAGATAAAAATATATTTTTTTTAATTTATCAATGCTGATCGATATCTTTCAGATAAATAGAAACGACTCGAAGCCGATTACTTTCGACGTATGCGAAAATTATCAAATTAAATATTCAAATACGCCAAAAGATTCGAATCGATAAGATTTCAATTTAACTGGCAAGGATATTACGAAAATACCGCACATTTGGCACACAAGGCGTGTCGCATAGCCTCTGGGCCGATAATAAAACGAATTGACACACACACATAATTCAATATAATAGAAAAACAAAACGTTCATTAAAAATTCCGCGAGCCCCTATATATATATCGCAAAATGATCAAAAAAAACCTCGAAGAAGTCCTGAACTCGCATTCGCGCAAGAAATGCCGATCGCCTTGATAAATCTTGTAACGATCGATACGTACGAGCGCTCACACATTAAACCCGCATACTTTTAACGAAAGTGAAATTCGATAAATAAATATTTAAAAGTGAAAAAAATTACCTTTTACAGATTGAGAAATTGTGCAACGGTTTGCTGGAGCGATCGCGCATTAGCATAATTTGCACGCGAACGAAAGTGTTCGCATAAAAATCGATAAAGAAATACGTGTATACGAAAAAAATAAACTGCTGTCTCTCTTCGTATCGATCGCTGACATCTATTCGGTTGATAAAAAAATTTTACGAGTCGAGTGTGTGTGCTTTACATGTTTACTTTCCGATGTGTGTCCGAAGAAAATAAAAACCGGAAAATGTCATGTTTCACATGATCGATCTGTGAAACGTACGATCCGTGGACTTTCATAACTATTTTCCGTTACTTTCCACGTGGACAAATAAACGCGCGAAGCTTCCGTGTAACGAAAAAATAAATATAATGGTTCCGATCGAAACGAGTGCGCAACAAACACGTGATCGTTACAAACTGAATCTGAAAATCTAATGCTAATTTCACATAATTATTCAGTGGCGATTCTATCGCAGATAAGGCGATAAAAAAACGTGGTGTTGTTTTTTTTTGTGAACGCCAATTACCGATTTGCATACAATAGTGAATTATGCGCGTTTCCGACGCTCGGAAAAACAGTGAAAATCTCGCGGAATGTTAATCGAAAAAGGCGTAAAACAAAGCTTTTCGAATCAACATGGCACTACAAATGTCAAATTGAATGGTGCTATATAAAAAGTATACACAAAACGAGTCATCGGATATGTTTTGCTTTTTTTTCGAATAGAATCAATTGCGATCACCATATGTATCAATCAATCATTGAGATCTGCGGTCTTTATTTGATTAAATGTTATGTTGTGATTGACATCTTTAATCATTCTAAATATGATTATGAATCTGTTGCATAGTTATGTGGCGCGTTAAACTATAAAAAAAAGAAAAGTCGACACCACATATGCATATTAAAAACCGAATTTATTCGAGATACATCGCACGCTTAATTAACATGAAAGCAAATATGCATATACGAATTAATACTGAAACTTCCGTTCAGCGCATTCCGTTCTATAATAAATAACAGAGAAATTCTTTCACAAGCGAATAGAACGAAATCAGATACTTATCTTGAACAATCAGAGCGTATCCTTAACACAATAAAGGGATTCTCATAACGAACGATATGAATAACCATAAAGCAGTCGCACACGTCTAGACGATAAAATAACTTTGAACTCGCACGAAAACGTGAAAATCGTAGCTCGGGAAACTTAGCGATATATTATTTTACGCGTATGCCAAACGTCGGCATGCACGGGGGCTTTCTTGTGCCCGGAAAATTAATTTTCCGGGCACGGCGCGTATTTTCAGCCGGTATTCCCGCGGCGTTTTCAGCAAACTATGCCAAATTGAGTCGGCCAGGTGAGAGAGAGGCCGGCGCGACACTTTTGCATGCCTCGCGAAAATATGCGAAAGCTCAAATATAATCGTGTAGGCGAGTGTGTGTTTATAAAGGAAGGTAGGCTGTGTGGGAAAACCGAAATGTTTTCGCAAACTTTTATTAGCGCGTACGTACGTTTCGGTCGTAAAAGAGCGAAAAGGTTCGTTCGACCTTAACCCAAATATTCGGGTCGAATAGAAATTTTCGTGATCGTTTTCAATAATGTAAGCATGTTTGGAGGTATACAATTGAACTTTTGATAAAAGTTTCGAAAGGAAAACAATCGAATTTTCTTTCGAACGACCTCAAAAAACAAACGCTTTTTTCATACAAAGTTATTATAATATCGAATATCGCAAAAAAAATGTATTCTTGAACTTTTTTCTTTACCGTACTTTCGTTTGTCTTATATATAAATTGTGTTACTTGTACATAATAGCTCCGATCAATCACTAAACTTTAGCGACATTGAGCATAATCAGTAAATGGATATGTGACATTTTACGTATCGTTGATTTCAGATAAATTGACATTTAGTTTCTAATATTGAGCCACTTGAAAATTGTATAAAAAACGCACGACATTTCGAAAATGTTCAATTGACATGATTCAATAATATTAAAAGTACAGCTACAGAGTTCGTTGCCATTCCATAAAGTCTTTGTACTGATTATCGATTTTTTAAACGGAAATTCAAACCACCCCTCTACAGAAAGTATGTCACCACTCATAGCGTGCAATCACCCAAAATTTTCCAACCCGACACATAAAAATACAATAAAGAAAGGACACAAACACTTTTCGCACGGAGAAAGTCACGTGTAGGCCACACCCGAAGATTTATCGCAGGCGACTTACACGCGAGAGTTCATTACCGGGAACGGCCACTAAAAAAATGGTGACACCCAATAAATTATTTCAACTTTAAAGGGACCTGCGTTTGATCTGCGGCCTTATGAAATTGAAGCAAGCCGACAACAGAGAAAGTCCGTTGAGATGATGATGTTCTTCAGACGTCGCCGAGACGGTTTTAATTTACAGGCCGGTGTGGTAAAGGGGAAACGGATCTAAAACTCGCAACGGTTCGGAAACGTCAAGTTTCGAACGCGAAAATTGTAAATTCGAACGAGGATAATAAACGTTAATATCGAATTACCGCGGCATTAAAACTTTTATGACGCACGAAAATAAAAAGATGAGTCAAAATTTTATGACTCATAAGTAAATTTTAAATTTATTGTGTGTATAAAATATTTTTTATGATGATCATAATTGATTAATTGTGCTGAACGATCATCGCAAACATTGGTAAATGAAGACCTCTTCAAACTCGTTCAATATCTTGAACATTTCTCATCCGATTCACTCTGCACGTTTTCATGATTTCATCCATCCATCATCTAACCATTCTTCCTTATTTTCTCTAACATACTATCAAGTATCATTTAAACACTTCAACACCATACTTCTCACCACATGACCTCCAATATCCGTCAATTCAACAAATTCATTATATAATTTTCAATCAAAAATTATAAAATATCCTAAGAAATCAGACATAATCACAAGCAATCATTGAAAATTCACAAATCGACAATTTCGCGACAAAAGACACTTTTGATGGTCACAACCCGAAACTATTCGCACAAGAACCAATTTATTTACCAACACGGTTACCTACGTGGTGTTCTACAGCACGTTCCCTGGCATCGCTTCAATAAGACCACAATATGTAATTTTGGGTTGCGATCCGGGCCGTTTCGGACGATCGACTGTATAAAAAATAACGTGGACACTTTCTGCTTTTTCAACGGTTTTATTTTTGAATGGAGTGAGCGCGCGTGTACGTGCGAACGTTCACTCGCGCCGAAAAGTTTCGCGGATGTCTGCGAAAATTCGCTGAAATCGAAAACAATCGAAATTGTTAAATAATGTTATCGAATCTTTTGAGCAATGTATTATTTAATGAACAATCCATATTTTGTTCGATAACGATGTGCAATCGTTATCGTTTCCTTATAACAATTCAAATTTTTATCTAAGTAAATAATTTACATGCATTATAAGATTTATATCGATTAAAAAAATATGTATAGATAAAATTTAAAACGTACGACTGAACAACTTTCAGATTTCAGTTGTATAATATAATAAAAAAAAAATAGAAATCGATTCTAATACAATAAAAAATATATCATTCTAAAGTTCAAAGAATTTACGATCCAAAAGAGCATACAATAAATTTCAACTTAAACATCGGAAAATTTCACGACGTCGCGAACTTCTGGCACGGCCGCCGAGGAGCACATTTTCGTGATGGATATCAAACAGTAGAAACGGCCAATTTTATATATATATATACAAACAGAGATGCAGATGCGGTTCGATGTCAATCTTCGGACAGGTACGAGGTACACTTCTGCGACGGCAACGGTCAACAATAATCGGCGGTGGATGATGGCCTCCGAAATAGAAGAGCTGACGCAAGTCCATCGATGATTCGAAATTTGAAATCATGAAACGAAAGGATGAAGAGGTGGAGCCCTGGACTATGGCCAAACAATGCGAGTGATCGCTTAGAGGAGAACCGACATGGTTGAGGCGGCCTAATGATGATGATTGGCAAGAGTTTGGAATCGAGACGACGAAATTCTGCCAAAACTAAACGATTTTTGCGATAATGATTCGAAAAAAAAAAAACATGTTTTTAATACTGACAATATTCCGACTTTCGCTCAAAAACAGATTCGGCTCATTTATGTTCGAAAATGCAGCATTATCCCAGTCACAAAAGACACATCAAATCAAAATCGCATTAGTTACCCTGACGCACCCCGACCAGGCAATAATAAAAGGGAAACTAAACCTAATGATGCGTATAATGATTTTCTGATACGTGGCAGTGTTGGACAATTTTATATTGCGCATAAATGTGACTAAATCGTATAGTGCCCAATTACCGATATTGACTCGTAATGTGGCAGTAATAAAATGTGAAATCTGGTAACGTAATAAAAGTCAACCTTGTGTGTGTTCTGTGTTGGATTGTGAAGGCGTCGAATAGTTGGTTTCGGTACCTGAAACAAACGAAAAAAATGTGTTAAATTTGCATAATGTGAATGGAAAATTAAGCGTTTATTGCGTATAGAGACGATGGCATATTTGTTTTAGCTCGAGTGTTAGTTTTTTCTACATAGTAGAAACCAGTGGCAAATATTTGGGATGCCTCTACAAGCGCGATTAAAACAATCACAAACACGGCTTGTTCAACCAGTTTTTATTTTAGATGATACAAATCTTTGCATTTTTGTTCAATGTACGTCAACATGTCGAGTTAACGATTTCGATAATATTTACGCGATTTTGTACAAGAATGTGTACTTTATACGATAAAATTTATATAAACAACCTAAATTCGTCCCTGACATCAGAGTGTAGAAAAAACAATTCAACGGATATGAATTGAATCATATTAGAAGACTATTGCATCACCCACCCCCAACTACGAACAAAATGAAACAACCCTAACGCTTCATAAACACCCCAAGTCGACAACCTCACAAAGCCTAGATGCGAATCGATAGACGCGGACGTTGACGTGCAAACTCGCAATAAAAATAAAAACGAATATAAAAATAAACGACGTACTCGACGTAATAACAGTGCACCCGTGCGGCATTCTTCCTCTCGAATACCATCGAACCCCATTGTGCACCAGAAAAATAATGGTGCACCGGCGCATGAAGTTCGCTCACCCCTTTGGCTGGTGAACCACTTCAGCCAATTCTTCAGAGGCTGAAGGGTGTAATTTGCAGGAGCAGGGGACTTTGAAGCGATGAAAAAAAAACAGTAGAAAGAATAACAAAGGCGTTCGATTGTCGCTTGAAGCTCGAGTGGGTAGACTTGAAATATCGCAGACCGGGGTTCGTCAAAAATGTGGAGATCTATGGATCTCGATCCATGGTGGAGATACAGAACAAATTATAAAGCGTCGTTAGAAAGAAAGTTGTCGCAATCACGCAATCGCTCGTCAGGACCCCGGACGTTGCTCGCTCGTCTCGAAAGCGAATAAAAAATATATTGTAGGTATGCGTGTACTCGAAAGTGCCGGCTTTCTAAAAGTCGAATTACATTCTTTTGTCTCTCGGAATGTATTTAAGTCGAGGAATAAACCGAGCGGAAGAACCTGAGGACGTCGAAGGGTTTAACGGACAATCGCCCGTACGACTTTCGTGTAAATTTTTAATGCGACACCGTCCGTATTAACATTTCCTTTCGAAGACATGAATACCGTTTTTATGGCATTCGACAATGCCATTACAGATACCGAGCCTAAAAAATATTTTTCGTACGTAATTATCGTTCGGTAAATAGCATTTTCGGAACGAAAACTTTCAACAGTGCCGATCGATACACAATAAAAGTCACATAAGGACGTTGAAAAATCGCGACGTTTACGATACGGTAAACCGATTTAACGACCTCTGTCAAACTTGACCGAAATCGATCGCTTTCGAATATGTCAAAGGGTTAAGAGCAAAAAATCGAACCTTAGAAAAAAGCAGCAGCTTTCGACGGACGATTATTGCCAGTCACGCCATTGTGCACACATCTATATGTTATTTTTTTTTACCATCCGACAACAGTGTCTAATTTAATTTGGCACTAATGTCGCTTGCGTTATTGCACGGTATACCTACACGTAAAAGAAAGTGAAAGGTCAGAGCGTTTAAAGTGAAAACGGACCCGGAGAATTTTCGAGATCCGACTATCAAAAAATTTATTATTGTAAGTGTAATTTCGACTGTGTCCGCTTGTCAAAATTGTTTTGACATGGGCTTTATCTCGCGTACGCTTATAAACGGTGAAACTCGATTATAATAATCAAACGGCGATCTAAAAGCCGTTTGTTTGTTTGCACAATAAAATTTTATAGTTCCGATCGCTAATTAGTCGTTTAGGTGCCCTCGAGATAAACGAATTAGAATAAATGAATTAGAAACGAATATCGATGAACGTGATTGCATACGAAATCAATCAAATACATAACGTCTAATTAATATTCTTATGGCAGGAAATGTTTTTTTTTCGATATGTATTCAAATTATTTTTAGCGTTAAATGGAGCGCATTGAATCAGAAAGCGTGCGGTTTATTATGATTAAATAAAAAAAATAATAGATTATTTTAACGACTTTTATTACAGGTGTTGATTAATGATGCATTTTACGTTACTTACGCAACATCGATCTTCATACATAACGACCAGATATCAAATATTTAAATTACACGACATACATCGGAATCGTCTCATCCAAACCCAAACTAAGCAGATAAAAACAATAACTTCTATTATAAAAGTCAAAATGATCCGACAAAGAACCCGTTTATAAACCGAAAAATAGCCAATAGACCACGGCTGATCCTTATGAAATTGGTGATAAGCGCACAGCTGTGACCCAAATGAGATTCGAAAGCCAAACACAAGAATAATTAACCGTACGCGTGCACCTCCTTGTCCGAGATTCGACGTTCGCGGGTCAATGGCGGCCGTTTTGGTGTTGTTTCGGACACCCCGCCGAGACCTTCCGCCGATGGTGAGATACCCATCCAATCGGTGGTCGAGATAAGTCCGCAAACGCTTATCTGACAATGGGATCTATGGTGGCCGTGATCTACAATTGTGCAGACGTCGCGTCGCCTCGGACGGAGCATGTGGTGCGCGGATTCAAAATAAATGTTCGATGTGTGTTTTTGTATAGTCTGTGAAACTATGAAGACTTTGCGATGTTGAATTTGGTATCTATTCAACCACATTTTTCTAGATTCAATGTAGCACAAAATGATTCCTTAATCTAAACAACGTTTCCCTTCGTTTCTCCCTTCTATTATAGTCCGGGGATAAAGACAAAATAAAGACCTAAGAAAAAATCAGTGACAAATTGAATTTTGGTATGAAGCAAGATATTGTGGTTCTTAAAAAATCACAAAACCTCCATGTCGATTAAAAGTCAGTAATAAAAAAATGACGTGAGATCAAAGGTTACCGAAAATGGTTTTTCATAAATATCTCGTTAACTGTCACTTTTATAAAGAAATATTTTGAATCAAAATTGTATCTAGGAAAATTTTCTATATAAAAGATGCCGTAATATTTATTCGTAAGAGTAACTGTTTTGGAGATGATTCGATCAACAAAATTGGTACAATTTTGTATGCAGTCTTCAGTGATATGTACGTAGAAAGCTAAAAAAATTCTAAGATTTTTTTTAAATTCATAAACAGAATAAATTATGAAAAAATAATTGATTATATTATAAATCTTTTGATACCTAGTTTATATGGTATTATTTTCAGTGCAATGAAATATCTATATTTGTGATTTTATTTCAATCTGAAATTTTGAACAGCTACTCTTACGAATAAATATTACGATATCTTTTTCGTGGAAAATTTTCTAAGCTACAAATTTCACTTTCAACATTTTTCTGTAAAAGCGGTAGTTAACAAGACATTTATGAAAAACCGTTTTCGGCAACCTTTGACCTCACATAAAATTTTACACTTACCTCTAACTGACAAGGAGGTTTTGCAATTTTGTTAAGAACCAAAATATCTAAATTCAGTAAGTTAACAATTTTTACGAAGCGATATCTTTATTCCCCAGACTAATATGGTTCGCTATATCCCACAAAAACAACACGAAGAACTCCTCCAATATCAAACCTCACACAAACTCAACGAAAACGATTTACACAAGTTAAAACAATACGGCCGTTTACGAGACATTAGAAAGCCCCATCCGGAAAAATCACAATTAGAAAATCTGAAAATTACTCCCATCTTCGCATCAAGCGTGAGATTTGACCTTAAAGCCTTCACAATGCGCAACCCTACCACTTTGAATACAACGAATCAATTTTTCCCCAGACCGTGCCGAATGCGACGCCGGTTTCCGCGTGAAAGGTCCCTCTCGCAATATATTAATTTATCGCAACCTTGAGTGCGGAGAAGATATAACACGTACACTCGAATAATATATTGTGGCGTTTAGAAAGCGCCCGCTCGGCAGTCAGTCGAATGGGCGCGCATTTATAATATGCAAAACGCATTAAAACATTAATATGATCAGATTAGAGGAGACGTGTCTTCGACTTCGGCGCCCGTACACAGAAAACGCGATTAGCGCAAACAGTGAAAGTTCATTTGCGAGCCGTCGTCTCATCCGACGCGATAATCGACCGCAAAGAATTATTGCCGGATAAGTTCTAATCTATTAGTCTTAGGGACAAGTGGAATATTGGAGATTTTAACGCGAGATCTATAAGCCGACTTCCTTAATGGACACTGAAATCGATTTATGAAGAGATCTCGCATTGGACGTTAATGACATACGGATGGCCATATTGCTTTCTAATGAGTCACTTCGGTGTTTATAGGACATCGTTTGTCGTGTGAGAGGATAAGAATCGGCCATGAATAGTTTTTTTTTTATTCGCGACGAAAACCGCCCTGAGGATTAATTAAAAATAACATGCGGTTCAGGTTTTTACGAGACGAAATTCTCGATTTTACAAAGCACGAGCGTGGTTTATGATCGCCGCTCGTGTGTGGGTCAATGATGAGCCTTTTTAATTGAAAACGCTTGTTGCGCAATCGAGTGACCCAAAAAGAGAACGCGCCTTATCTTGGTAATCATAAAATTACTATTCGAATAGATTAATAAGATAATGCTTTAAAAGGCTAATCACAATCCCGACGGACATACGAGACGTTTTCGAAATCGTAAAGCTCCGAACAATCGGTATGGATACGTGTATTCGAAACATTTCGTTCAATCGTAAACCATTAACATACCGAGCATACTTACGAAACAAAAGCCGCGCACTTTTCACGTAAAAAGCTCGTTTTTCACGGCCGAAAATCAGTCGAAAAAGCACATTCCTTCCATCGGACAAGAACGGACAATGCGCACACAAGAATCCAGAAGGATAAAATAAATAAAAAGCCGAAAAAGGCACACACGTATGTAAATCCCCGAGCCCGTATAAGGTGAACAGTGTCGACGACGAGTCTGGTGCGAGCTTTTAACCGGACGGCCGTGTTACGCCGATAACTCAAAGATTGCCCGACTTAACGTGAATTATCGGCCGTTGGTGATCTTCTATGCTGTAGAAGAAGCCTTCGAAAGCCCTATGGATGACTACGATAAAACGGTTTTATAAAATTAAACGTGCGCCGTCTTTGAATTTCGAATTATATATGGTGGTTGATGTAAATGGGACCGATGTTCGTGAAAAATGTGCATACATGCATGATTTTCGCAATCGAGGTTTCAATTTTTCTAACGAGTGTAAACACGGGTGGCATATAAGGTGATTGGAGCCGTAAAAGGAGTCAGATGTAAAATCGCAATAAAAACTTTTAAAACTCGAGTAGAAAATGTAGCCGAGGGAATGCGGCTCGGATCAAACGAACGTTGAATGATATCTTTACTGGTCTGATGGATCGTTTAAAATATTTATAAATGGGTGAATTTGTAAAACACCTCATTAAATACGCATTCTAAGTTGACCTTCTTATAAAAGCAAGTGTCGACCAGATAACACAATCTTTCATGTCGTTTAAAAAAAGAACTTAAATTAAAAATAATAAGACACGAACGGTTCGCCCTTTTCGATATAAATTATTGAAAAGTTTACTTATGCAAAAAAATGCATATAAACTCGCAGCTATTGGCATACTTGAACTGTCAAAGGCAAATGGGAACAAGAACAGATAACGATCGAGATGTTCGACGGATAAGATTTCGCTTTATGGTGAAACCGAGTGTGCATCTTTCGAGACAAAATCGATCGTTTTTTCAACTTTAAATGTCACTGGGTGACGTTATGGAAAAAATACGATCTTGCCCATTTCAAAAGTGTTCGGTATCGAAAGATGACCGAGAGCTACTCGTGTTCTGCAGTAAAAACTGTTTATATGCATCGTAAAGTTATTCGAAGGCTTTATATCGGACAGATTTCGCGTGTTTTAATTTTGTATTAAAAATAATCGATGTTGTCATTAATATAAACGCCTTTGTAGTTGTATATGAAGAAGCCATCGATTTAGAAATCTTGAAAAGTCATATCTATACGATCCTCTTTTCGTATCATAAACTGAGTTGATTTACAATAAATTTAATGCATCAGAGATAAGAAACTGTGAAATTGTTTTATAACATCGATTAGAAATATCAAAATACCTCTACAATACATTAATGGACTGATAACAAATAATTACATACATTATTTTAGCTAAGATTATAAAAACACTGATACAAACATTTGTGTGTTCTTAATTGACATTTCATGCAATTTATCATTCATTAGATTCGTGAAATTGTTGTACAGCGCCATATACCTTAAAAGCAAAAAATACGATAAAACTTCGAAACAATTATCGGAGCATTTCATTCTGAAAAAGTCCCTACATTATGATTCAACTGCACCCATTCAAAAATCTAAAATCATTTAAATCACCCGAGCAAACACGACTCGGTAAAGGGAGCTTTACACGGAGGATGAATAAATTCTAATAATTGTGGGGTGACTTCTTCCATAATCTATAATCACAAAAACTCACACAGGCAGTTTACCATCTCGGTCTTTACGCCGTCCATTAATCGTATTTAGCGTCAGATGTAAATAATACAGCCGCTCTAATAATAACACGAAATAAAAAGGACACAAAGGGAATTTCCTCGGCGAAATTGCAAAGGCGAGGCATGTTTATGGTGGCGAACGCTCCACAACCATCGTCAATCATATCTCGGTTATAGTAACTCTCATGAGTTCCACTTTTCTGGTGCAAGATGCGATCTGCTGGCTGAAAATTCGTTTGAATTCGTGAAACGTGAAAGGAACTAGTATGAGACGCCCACCTATTAAGGCGGAAGTGTAACGTTTAACGGTACCTTAATAAAATCTATTGAAGTTGGTTGTCGAGATCGAACATCGACGATTTGATTTAACCATTGTATACAGTGTCATATCAGAACGCGATCGAATTTATGAACGCGATTTACAAAGAATAATATTTTCCTTATCACAGTAAAGGATGTGCCAATTTTCACGGATACGCGCGAAACATCCGTTCACCTAATTCGGTCATTAAAATAAAATTCACGGTATGAGCAAACTTCCCATTAACGCTACGAATAGAAAAAAATTACAAATCGTTACGTAGTTTTCTGAGAAGTGACACGCCAAATCATTATGTAGACGCACAAAAAAAAACAGCAGTCCACAGTAACAAAATGGCCGTAGAAATGATAGGCTGTACATACGTTTGAAACCCGGGACAATGTACGTGTGGGCACGCAAACTGAATTATGATAAATGGGACGTTGCAATTGCCGGTTTCGCCGATCGATCTGATACAGATATTTTATGAGAGCAGATAACGAATGCAATCGTCATAAATCATATGGAAATAATTTCGAAAACACAATAATAAAAAAAACACATTTGAGAGCATCTGGCATAAATGAATTATAGACGTCACGTTGATTGAGCGATATATCAAAAAAATTTATAGTGTGAAATCACAAGATTTATCGCGCGGTTCGAGACTCGGATAAATAATTTTTATTTGACGCCCATAGATATCGCTGACGTCGCGCGGTAAAAAATTCAAATCACCACGATTACCGGCTGTTTTTATTATCTGTCATATTTGTAATTTACGCCCGTCGAGGAGGCGGCGTGTAAAGATGTACTCGATCATTATAATATTTTATCGCGTACGTCTCGTTAATGTACGCGAAATTTACGTAACCAATTCGCGATATTTCGCAGACGCATCAAAACCAACGAGGAAAAAACCCGCCACATCTCAATCCGAGGTTTTATTTCGCAAAAAAAATAAACACAATAAAATTGTGAGACGTCGAACGGGTTTTTTTATGTGTCAGGAGTGCCAAAATCCTAATGTGGAATAGAAAAAAAAAAAAGAAGATAAAATCGGCGGATCCGACTGCGACTTTTAACACCTCGTTTGTTTTGCATAAACAGTTAGAAGGTCGCGGCGTGACACGTGCATATATTTATGCGACTCTCGAGTGCATCCTTGCACCGTTCGATGAAGTCGTTTCAACTTTGATCCGAGTGTGTGCTTCGCACGTCTCGGGGCGAAAGTAGACCCAACTGCACACTTACTGAAACCTGATCGTCATGAGGCTTCGATCTGCGATTGACGATGATCGAAGCGAAGAGTGTCACTTTGGAAATTGTCATGTCGACACTGATACGGGGCCCGGTTTCGATTCGGCGATCGGAAATTTAATATTTGAAAAGGTTGCCGACCGCTTTCGGTGTCTCGGGAAATAATTAACTTCGGGACAAAGAATTCGAATGCAATTTTGCGGTTTTGTCTTTTTTAAATATCATCACATATCTCCGGTTTCGAATTGAATATAATCGCTTCGCTCAGGACAATTACTGACCTTTTCCTTGATACCGCCGATATCCGTTTTTTTGAGCATATTCTTATATAAACATACGATTTCAACTCGGATAACGTACAAGGCATTGTGTCCAGACTTTCTCCTCGGTGGCGAGCACACAAGATAAGGGCATATCTGGGTACTTTTACGCGTTCTCTTCCTCCTCATATATTATTTATGAAGCGAAAACCGTACGTATCGTATCTTTAATAATAAACAACCGAGTAAAACGACCGATCGTAACTCATTCACCGTATGCATTGTGCATTGAAATTAATAAATTCGTGCGACAGTGTCGATCGCTACTTTCCATTTGTGTAAATAACGTGAAAAACGCATAAAAACGTTAATCATTTTAATATTGACTTTGCGTTTGCCCCTAGAGGGATTGTGAAGAGTCGCTTTAATCAACGTCGATCCCCTAAAACAGGGGTTGCATTAATCAATCATTCGGCAGAGTAAATTTGATTCAGATCAAAAATTCAAACCGAAACACAAATGAAAAGCCGACGTGCAGCTAGACTCGAACGCTAATTGCATCGGAGTAAAGCAAACGAGTTGCGCAAACAAAACGCATACTAAAAAATGAGACGGTTACACGTCGAAAAAAAAATAAATGTACAAAATAAGAGCGGACGTTAATTGGACAGTATAATGGGAAAAGCTGGACGGTAATAAAACGGTGTCCGAAGATTTTATAACTGGGCGAGATTGAGTGACGCACGCTCAACTATATCGGAACATTATTACGAAACGGGATAATTGCGATAATCGATACACAATGCTTATTTATATATAGCTTCCAAAACATCCCACGAACAATGAACTGGATGATTCAATCGCCCAAAGTCGCACAGGTATGACTCGCGCGAAAAAGTGTTGAAAATTTCATTGCACTCGTAGAACAATACTAACACGCTCTTATCTAAATTGGACCCAACGTAAGAATGGATGCATTTCGAACGCATTATGCATACCGAAACGATCTGTCAGTCTGTTGAGCATATCACGAAATTTAAAATAAATATTAAAATGAGCGTTGCGATTGTGCAAAATAATAATATATTGTCAGCGACGCCTCTGAAGTTTTCCAAATGGACCCTCGTTTAGTATACAACTTCGGCGACAATGTAACAATAGTGCAAAACAAACTGTGAAAGTTTAGTCGGTATCATAGCAAATGACAAATTTATGGTGTATTCACGTGTCGAGACCGTTAACCGGAATATTGGCCATATTTGTTATGGAAAATGTTCACGTGTTTACAGCGACGATTGTTCGTCACGTAGAACGCGTCGGGCTCGAATATATGAAAAAAATGATGCATCGAATGACAATGTATTTATTTTTTTGCGAAACAGGACGCTATTGTAATACAAAAATGCTACCACAATACAATTTTATGGATAATCTATACTATTAGTAATAAAATCAGTAAAACTTCATATTCGATCTGTGTAATATTCGATTCAGAACAAATCTTTTTTGATATCATCGAAAGATAAGATATTATTCTTCATATTTACTATCAAATAGAGAATGTTATCTATCAAAAAATCAGATATTATATTAATCTTTTCGACAAACCGTCAATATCTTCTCGTCATAATACAACTCCATCATTTCAAATATGCTATTTCTAAATATCAACACAACGAAATATTTCAAAAATCCTAAATATTATGAAAAATGAATCAAAGAAACGAGTCGATGCACTCTTACAAGAGTTGCGTGACAAAATCGAACGTTTCAGATTTTTTACTCGCATCGAGTAAACGAACTTTTCGCAAACCGGTCCGCTTCTCTCGTTGTACGATCTGATCTGACAGTGACGAAAAGCACAGATACAACTTCGAAAAACGTGGCATTGTTCAATCTCTATTTGTTCTTTTGTAAAATCTATGCAACAGAATGATCCATAGAACAAGATCGATCTTCTTCCGCCGGGTTCGTGTTTCAATCATTCGATACTCTCGATCGGTCTTCCTTTAGAAATATTAACTGTCTTATAATAAAATTACGTTTCGCTCGATTCGATTCACTTTCGAATGGGTTCGCCACAATGGGATACCCATAAGATGATGGCGTTCATTTAAACTAGTTGGCTAAAATAATATTCAGCAAATTGATCGTTTCATCGAGTATAAGGAAGTCTTTACGATTCGTTTACGTGCATATAATTTTTGTAATAAAGTTTACGATGACATACATATACTTCTGAATGAAAAAGTAAATATCTTATCTGAAAATATATATTTACAATATCATTTTTGAAATAGATATCGTGGAAAAATAAACACGTTAAAAACGAAACGTTATAAAAAAATTACTGAATGATCGATAAAATTCTAGTTTCTAGACGAGAAAACGACAGACAATGATTATTTCAATCGAAGAAAGTGAAATCATTAACGATCAAACGACCAACTTTAAATACGAAAATTGCATCGCGAGACGGCAAAAGGGATCTGGATTCGTTCTAACGACGAAAGCCAATCGAGCGTGTTATGAACTTTTCGCGATCGAATAAATTACACGATTTCACCATGGAAGGGCAATTTCGCGCGCAATAAAAGAGAGAACACAAATAACAGGGACACGTGCGTACGCGAAAACCGACAGCGAATAAACAAACATGCACACGAGATGATGTATTTCTGCAACATGCGAAACTTTCGTCTTACGAAAGTGAAAGCGTCACTTCTAGGCGCTGGGGCAAACGAACAGCAGAGTTAAAAGTTAACCGGTCGGTTATCTTTGACCGGAGCCGATGCACTCGTTACAGCTCCTTAAAAGCGCATCGTTGCGCAATCGTAAAAAAGCGGACAAAGGACGTCATCGTGAGATCGGCGTCGTTTATCGTAAATCGTGCGATTTAATTCCCTATTTAATGAATCATTCATTAATGGCGAGTTGAGTGTAAACGACGGACCGGAGTCACGTCACCGAACCGTTAAAAACGACACGGAGTTATCGCTCGGCGATAAGATAACAGGTAAAAATAATATATGCGCACTTGACGATGGATTACGTTACTATACGCGCACTTTATTGCGTGTTTTAATTATTCACAATTAAAAAAGTCGAAGGAGTGAGTCGAAAATAGTGCATCGAATGCACTATATGTGGGAGTCGAGTGCATGGTGCGAACGAACGCCAGACGAGAGTGCATTGAATTATTAAGCACTTACGTTCGATAGCGAATGTGTATTAAATTATGTAACTTTACTATTAATAATTAGACGTCTGATATAGCAAGAAAATTGTATTAAGGCCGTTCTACGTTAATAATAAGATAAGGTAAAGAATCTCGTTAATGTTGTGAAATACGTTAAAATTTGTTGTGTGTAGATAGTAGAATGTCTACAAGAATTTCAGTATCTTTATGTAAAAAGATTTACTTTCAATTAACTAAATACTGAAACAATCCTTTCTCAAAAGATAGATCTCTGAACGATCACCTATCCGTCTACTGACCGCGCTATATTTAACTTGACCTCAGCCAACACAGCTGAACCACTAACGCGTCCTTATTTATTAACAACAACAACAATTTTCATTGATTATTTCAATAACAATGAAAAACGCCATCAATTGAAAATTATCTACTTAAATACAAATCAACAAACGAGCACACGACACAATCGCGATTTTCCTCTCATACAACACCAACAGGAAATCCAATCGAACGAACCAAACACCCCATCCTCCCGCCGACACTTTGGTCAACAACCCGATTCGCAGACCGCATTATTCAAAAAAAAAAATTCAAAAACCAAACGAAACCCGCTTTTCAAAACCACTTCGGCGCTAAATTGCAAGCGCACGTGACATCGACACCCGTGCACCACAATCCGCAACAGCCTACTCTCGGTGCGAGAAGTCGCAGGACCAAGACGAGGAAGAGGGTAGGGCGACGAAAAGGTCAAAATGGGGCCCGAAAGGTCTCGTGGCCCGTCACGACACCGCTCCGAAACAATACTAGAAACGCGAACAAATCGAGATGGCGTCGGGATAAGGGCGGCCCTACCGCGGGGACCTCACGCTTCCAGCGCAGGTGAGCAATAATGCCGAGGAGGAGGTAACGGGCGTTAATAGGGTGACCATTGAGTCACTGGGTGAGGATCTAGTGTTTTGAAGGATTTTTTCGGATGCTCGGCTGCGAATTTAAAATATTCGATCCAGTTCTGCTCTGAACGTGGAATATTATAGAATTATATTAGTATATAAATTAAAAAAAAAAAATAAGAAAAGTTTCTGATCCGAAAATTCGAAAG
>JAOXNN020000011.1:328820-349944 GCA_028571205.2 Hydropsyche betteni
TATATAAAGCGTGTTGTATAAAAAATATGCCACAATTTATACATCCGTGTTATATAAAACCGTGTTATACGAGGCCCAGGTGTAATATATGCGGAAAATTCCGAGTAAAATTTCATATAAATTAATCGATGTTTTAATCCGATTAGCAAAATCGATTAATTTAATTATATATTATGTCGCGGGATATGTATACTTGATACGACTCAACCTAATCAAACTCCAACAATGTGTATTTACAACCAATCCAAATATACATGGACTGTGACATATGTACTGCATTATTTTTGGTCCATGTATATTTGATTCAATTCAATCTAATCGAACCCAACCCAAATCTAAAATTGTGTATATATGCAGATCCAAATATACATGAACTGTAATACACTTGGACTGTGGACATGTATAAATGTTACGAAAACACCAATTCCGCCGTTGTTCACGTAATTGCAAAACACACGTATAAATTTTCCACGGAACGATAACTTATCATATTCATCGGAAAAAAATACGTAAATCACAAGATAAATGAAGTATTTCAAAATTTCTTTCATTACCGGTCCAAACTCGTGCCCCTATAGAGTATTCACTTCAATAAGAAAGTCGAAAGTAAAAATGTTATTTATGCACCACATTTATTATCAGCATAAGTTGAACTCCTTATGAAAGTTTCCGAGAACTCCTCGAATAATTATTCAATCGAATCGGCATTTAAAACGAAATTCAAAACAAAATCCGCGAAACAATAAACGCACCGCGAACAAAAGTTTTTTCTGAGAAATCGCGCAATTACTATGCGCGTCGCGTGATAAAAAAAAATGCAATGTTAGCTAAAAGCAACCGACTAAGCGCCCTTTTGAATTGACTTTTTACAAGACACAATGCACGTCCACACATACACACGTCGGGGAACCCTTCAATGTCGCGTAACACAATCGGGTCCCTTCCACGTTCCCGGGAGCGAAAGAGGGACGCTTCCTTCACGATATTATATGAGGCATGTGAAAGAACGCATCCTCCATAATGCGAACTTCATATAAGATAGGGATCCTCGGTCTGAAGCGAAGGGTCCTTTGTTTCTTGTCTCGAGTGCTCGTCTGCGAGGACAATGACGGTGACGACACTGTATCGTCTGGACATGGAGTATGTCTCGCTTTCGCGGTTGTTGTATAGTGTGCTTGAAAAAAGCGCGAATTTAGCTTTAGCGAGATACTATGAAGTATGTTGTGAAAATTATGATTGTGTAAAACTTTTTATGTTGGGAGTAAAATTGATAAATATACTGCGCAGAATTAAATCGGTTTAATATTAAAATATTATCGACGATCTTACAAGGTCTTGTTAACCATGTTGAACGTATCAGTTTCCAACGATTACTAAAGTTAAGCAATAAGTGACGTGGTCTTTATGTGGACACGTATGCGATCGAGTCATAAGACAATTTACAAATAAAGCGATATTGTCGATTATAAAAGTAAAATATTTTAAAAAAAATCAAAATTCCACATCGTACTAATGCAACTATATAAATCATATTGCAATAATAAAACGATTCTTTCATCTAAATTTCATTATAATATCCAATCGGTAACTTAACAATTCTGCCGACTGAGCTTTCTCAGATTCGCATTTCCGGGATTGCTATAAAAAAAAATCGAAATTGCATAAAGCGGCGGCAAACTGTGAACTTTGAATATCACTATTGAATATTATCCGTATGCACCGTTGTGCAATTTAATCTGGCATGTAAGACTGAAACTGCACAGAGAGACGCCCATTTCGCCGGTTCGCGTGAAAGGCTAACAGAATGAAAATTTCGAACGTACCCGAGGAAATCGCGATTGTGCAATTTTCATTCCGTACGTTCGATTTTGAAAATTCGACGTCGCCGCGGAACGAAGGTAGTCCCGCTCGTACAAGTAATTCGATATTGCGAAACGCGCACTACGAACATACGTACGAAACCGCAAAAACCAGAAGACAGAAAATGTCAAAACGCAAAGATAAAGCCGTAATGGTGAAAAGCGATACGATTTATATACTGTTTGCGTTTTTAGGGGGATATCGAAAAATGATATATCAATTCACAGAGGAGCGGTCTTTGATATGTGATTACTCGATACAGAATGAATCATATCAAATATTTAGACTCGTCTCATAGGTCGTATCATATCAATGACAACCTAACGCTCATATTTCAAGTAAACTAATAAAACTAATCTTTCGAATTGCCCTGATGACAGTTAAAGGGTTGAAACCCACGAAAAGCAACAACCAGTCAAAAGGGGGAGTCGACGGCGATAAATAAAGCCGCAAATACAACTCATATGAAGTCGTCTCGTATTGCATTTCTCGCACAAGTGTAGGCCACCGATCCAGAGACAAATCATTCGATTTTGCATGATTTCGCGCGTGGGTTTCGAAAATAACCGCGGGCGAGTGTCGCATTACCATACGCAGAAAATAGCGTCGAAGCCCTATTTGCATAGTACAAAAACGGGACCCTCTAATTGCGCTCGATTGCAACAAGAAAGACAACGAAGGGTTGATGCGGACAAATGACCCTTCATAAATTGGCTTCAGCTTGCTGGATAGTTTCGTAGGCAAACGAGCCTGCGGGCTTGTGTTTCGATTAATCCGACTAGGGCGAATAAAGATTAGACGGAGTGCATTTGACGGATGCATTTGCATAATCGTATAGAAGCCTCGTTGTGTTTGCTCGAGATAAAAAGGAATCGAAGAGTACTTTGTTGAATATACTTTAAATTTATGTTGGATCAATGATTTTGAGGATCTGACATTTTCGAATCGCGTGAATTTTGATCAGAAGTTATCGAATTCGTAATATATATAATGTATCAATATTTTACATGACAATGACATAAATTCGATATAAAGTAACACTTTGATCGTATTCAACGGGCCTAGAAGTTATTGTAGTAATTATATCTTGCAGATAATGAATGAATAGTTCAAAGTAAACATGAACCTCGAATAACACGGTTATATGGTTCCACAAATACGTCGTGTAATACAAATCGGCATTATACTAGGTTTGAGGTTCATACAAAATTAGAATTTTAGTTTGAAAATTATATCGAAGTTTGTTTATACCCTTCTTTAAATAGACAATCAGAAAATATATATTTACGTATTTAGATAAAATGCATAAATTAAATTTTTTAAATGAGTTTCGAGTATAATTTATGCGTTTTAAGTCTATGTATTAGGTTTAATGAATTTGATTCAAAGTATTTACAACGAATGAATGATTCAAAGTATTTAATATTCCAAATAACAAACACCGAGTACACACTTTCATATCTACACGACACACCAAAGCGCACAATCCTATTCCCGTTACTTTCCTTCGCGAGACATCAAACATCGCAAAATCCCCATCCAAACGACCAAATTCGCACCAAAACACCGATCACGATCCCCTATCGATCACCCACACTGAAAAAAAAGAGGGCGAGGATAACACATCAAACGGACGAGACAAGCGCGAGAGGTCGTTCACACGTGCACAAACAACATTGTATCCGCGACACGAACGCGTGCTCTACGTGCACACGAAGTGCAGCGAGCGTTCACTTCCTCGTGCGCTGAAAAGTGCATTTTCGAAGGAGAGAACGATCTCGGATCGATCGGTCGGTCCCTCCGGTTCCTCGGTCGATCCCTCCGGTTCTTCGGTCGATCCCTCCGGTTCTTCGGTCGATCCCTCCGGTTCTTCGGTCGATCCCTCCGGTTCTTCGGTCAATCCCTCCGGTTCTTCGGTCAATCCCTCCGGTTCTTCGGTCAATCCCTCCGGTTCCTCGGTCGATCGCTCCGGTTCCTCGGTCGGTTCATTCGGTTTCTCGGTTCGCCGCCCCCGCGTCCCACGTAGCGCTAACAATGCACAGGGATCAGTGGGTGAGATAAGAGGTCACAACGTGTCCAATGACGGACAGACGAATGCTACGGAGGCTCTGCGGCCTGAGTTGGAGTGTCGTAGTGCCGAAAAAAGAAAACTGGTCTTTTGGGGATCGATGCGCGGTTTTGGTGAGGTTCTTATGCGAGGATTGAATACGTCGAAAATGTTAGTTTGCCTGTTCTGATGTTGGTCTTTTTGAATATATAGCGAATGATATTGGTATGTATAGGATGGGCCAAAGGTATGGGATGAATTTTAAAGAAGTTATACTGTATATACCTTAATCTAAAATAACTATTACTATTTTTTTTTAATTTTTAAGAAAAAATCTAAAACCTTACAATTGCGCACTGATAACTTTCAAATGAAAGGTAATATGGCAGATAAACCTTATTATTTTTTTTGTTTTCTATGTATTTAATCCTTAAATAGGAACACACAAATCTACATCAATAAAAAACTATCATACATGATTAGTTATCGAAAAATTACTGAAGAGTTTTTTGATATTTTTCGTTTAAAAAAATTCAAAGTTTTCAAATATTTTTGAAAACATCTCTGTTTAAGGCCGTGTCGATTGATGCATCAAACATGCAGATAGATATCTATGTGATTCTTAAAACTACGGTACAAAAACGAAATTTTCAAACTCTCCATGTACATATCGTTGAGGGCTAAATACAAAATAGTAGCAATTAGAATGTAGAATAAATTCATAAGCATCTTTTTTGTAGGAAATTTTCTAAGCTACAAATTCAATTACTAATATTTTTCTGTGAAAGTGACAATTAACGAGATATTCCGATTGAACTTATTCACATAAAACAAAAGTCATGTAAATCGCACTAACGACTAAAACAAAGTAACGCACATCAAATACAGTCATTTCACAAACGTTTCGCACCGGATTACAGTAAACCCCCTCTATAACGTCAAGAGAAATTCCACGTTATAGAGGATTAAGGTTTTTCGATTTTAATTTCAAATGCATACGAAAAAAATTAAAAAATCAGAATTTGAATGATATAAGGGGGGGGTACTATATTTTCATTACGAGACCCCGCAGTATCGACATGATCTCCGACGAAGAAATGATCCAGCGGACAAATGTCAAAAACGAAAACATTTCGGAATCGGCCGCTTTCGCGCGTACCCTTTAAAAGTCAAAAACACAACATTCACGCACATATAGGCGCAACAACTTCCACACACACACACGCCCGCCATTACGTATTATTCCCTCGCGTGTCCGAGACGTATGATCGACTTAACGGTAACCCCGTTTCGATGCAAGTGATGAGAGTGAGTCATACGGCGAAAGGCAACGGATTGTGCACAACACCTCTACAACACCCTAAAAACTAAGTGCGCCGTCGCAACGCCTGTTAAATTCGCGATATAGATGTATATTCGTGTGCGGTGCACTCGTCAGATTAAAAGTTTATGGCTATACAGTTATACCGGTCTAGAATGGAGGTCGCGGCGTTTTCGCGAATCGATCCGACCATCGAAAACTAGACGCGCTTATTACGTATGATATATAAATAATGAATATCGTTAAAAATGTACGTTAATTGAACCGAAGTCACACACCTGCGAGGTGTGTTTTGTTTCGATAATAGCGAAAACGGAGCACGTACGCCCACGCGCTTAGAAAAAATAAATCGTTATAACGAGGGCTTCGAAACGTGAGATAATATCCATAAAATCGTTGTGTCGATATGCGAAACGAAAGTAAATCTCCATTAAATGTTACGTTTTGAAGCCCTTACGAAATCGTATAGTCAAATTAAATTAATTAAAGCAATTTGAAATATTATGAATTTAAAACAGAAAATATATAATGTTTGTACATCGGAATCGATAGAGCACTTAAATTCGACTCGATGTTGCAACGTTCAAATAATTTTATCACTGAACAAATATTGTACGATTGAAAACCCAACAAAAATTCAATACGATAAGACACGAAACGACATCGCCACAAACGCCTTTTCTTCAAACACAAAAGATACAACCCTGAAAAAATCGCACTCGCGAATAATTCCAAACACAACACACACACACACACGACATTGTGTAACTCGCACGCACTCGAAACGACCAAAAGCAGAGAGATCTGGCAATTCATTTTTACAACCAATGAGATCACGCTCGGCATCAATCATTCCCTAACAAATGAGGTTCTCTTCTCTATCTGTTCGGCAACAAATACACGTGCAGCATCACCGCCGGCGATCCGGTCGTGCTCTTCGTATTTACAATTTTTTTTCGTACTTTTAATACTGCGTACGTAATCTATACTCGTGGAGGTGTATGTGGCTATTTTTTTTTTTGCAACGTTATGAAAACGCTAACTGTAAATATGCGTATGTTTTGAGCGCGAGGCGGACGTAAGGGTAACACTGCGGTGACTATATATGGTCGTTTCAAAACTATGCTAATTGTAAAACAAATTGATTCTATATATTGCTTGCGTTTACATTTACTGTGTTTCTCTGATAACACCTGCAATGAAATTAAGCTTTATTAGGAAAGATTTTTTTTATAAACTCTACCCTAAAAGTAAGACCTAGTAAAAAATGTACTACACTGATGAAATTTTACTCAACTTGAGATACTGGACCTAGTTATTAGGAATTTTTGAGATTGAGAATTTTTCTTTTTTTTTAGCAATTTCTAAAATTATTCTTTTTAAATGAAGAAATCAAATTTTGTTTTTTGTTTTTTAGATTTTTTCTTGCAAAAATATAAGGAATCCACGAAAATAAGCCCTAGAACATTTTCTTATTAAAAAGATTAATATAAAAGCAGGCCCTATTTTCGGAAAAACACAATATTATGTAGGGTAAACCCCCCCCCCCCTATAACGTCGAGATAGGTTCGAAGCTATAGGGGAAAACTAAGGGAAATCAATAAATTAAACATTTTCATTTTTCTTTTCTTTTTGACATTTTTACGTGTTAATTTCTTGTTTTATATACATTTGAAAAAAAAAAATTTTAGTTTATGTTTTTAAATTACGTTATAGGGGGGACGCCGGAAACGTTATAAACGAGTTTACTGTATATATCTATTGACTTCATATTAAATAAACGATTACAATGTGTTTTAAAAAAAAATTACCGTGAGTAAAAATCCGGTTGTAATCATTATATGGATGAGATTTTCTTAATTGAGTTTTTGTGAAATGTACACAATGTGTATATTAACGAAATAGCTAATTTCAAAAAAATAAAATTATAAATATTAAATACACAATCATATAAACTGTGTGATAACTACATACATGCGCAATCATATAAAAAAATAACAAATCATAACAGTTATTTAGGCATAATTGCACACACACACAAACTTGGTAAAACTAAATTAATCTATTTTATTATAATAATATAATATAAACCCACAGTCATTCGAGTGTTGAAAAGTTGCGACACTAACGGTGTGCAATTGCATACAAATTGGAGATAATTACGCGCTCTCGTAAAAAAAATATCTAAATAGCACCAATTCATCATAGAAAAGTGTGCTATAGAAATTCGTGTAATCACTGTTGGATTTCAACACTGATAAAAATTAAAAGGTCGAATGATCTATTCCTTGTCCGTGGGTCGAATTGAGTAATGCATGGAAAAGTGTAAGGTGCAAGTCCAAATCTATAGTTCAATTCATTAAGAATATAGAATCCCTTAAGCACCTATATGATTTATGCTCATATGCAACAAACAATCGATTGATACGAAAGCTTGTTTTCAAAAGAGCAGGAATAAAACAAAACATGCATAAAATATCCAAAGTGTTAATTCAAAAACAAATACTACTAACACATGTTATGAATCTGAGAAACACTTTCTATTCAAACAAAATGAATCCAATTCACTTCTTCATATAAAACATCAAGTATTTATAATATATTTTAACGTATTTAATATTAGATTTGATTAAATTTCGAAATAGAATCGGAAGGCGTAAAGTTTGAAAAAGTATCAAAACATAAAAACGGGCGCATATGAAATTGGCGAACGTCACATATCCCCAGCTAATAAATTACGGCTCAAAGTAACACCCGGAGACAAGTCATTTTATTAAAAGCCATTAATGACAGCAAAATGAAATTCGAATTATATGTAGGATATGAAAAAAATACCTGCACGGAGTGTATAAATCTTACGTAAATGATGCGCTTCGAAAAAATCGCTGGGCGGTTTGTACGGAAGATCCGAAAACTCAAAACAGTATATAAATCTCGGCTTGATGGACGTGAACTTATATTTAAAACCTTTTTTTCAATTTTTCAGAAATATGTGAAAAAGATAAATGGGCGAAGGCAGTTTGATTGGTATACGACAGCGTCGAAGCAGAACTTGATTATTTTCGTATTTATTTAAAGCACGTAATGTGATTCAAAATAAATGCGATCGTAAAGAACGTACCACCCAGGTGCAAATACAATTCGTCAGTATCAAAATTGAATACAGAAATACGATATTTTCCTATAATATTACCAGCAATACTTTACCACCTACATTGTATCAAATCATGGCAAAATTCATTAAAAACACATTCGCAAACAAAAAACATCACGATAAAATATGAAACAAACGCATCACAGATAATACAAGATAACGATATGATCTCATTTATTTATAGCAAGCAACAACAAAGACTTTCTTTTTTCAATTAAAATTATTCATTATGAATAGCATATATTCACACGCACTGAATTGATTAATTTTATTTACATCATCGAAATTTTCAATAAATCTTGATGATTCATCGAAAAACACGGATAATTTAAACTAACATTTTTTTTAACTCAAACGCATAAGAAATAAAATTTTCACAAAAAAACATAAATATGTGCTCTCATATTCGGTTTTTCGAATATTCGAATTTTTCGAAATGAAAAGTACAACGCATTATTACATCACGCCGTTTGTTTCATACCTATGTTGCATCAATGTAGTCTGATTCAAAGATAAAGAATCTTTCAATAAGGACACTCGAAATTTGTTAGGTTATAGCAGCTATGCTGTTAAAGTGACATCTGTCAAATTTGTTGTTTGAATATATTTTAATCACAGATCAAGAGTAGGCAAGAGCATACTGTACTTAACCTTCGATCGGGCGCGTCAAATAATGTCACTTGAGCGAGCGCGTGTCATAAATTTTATGTTATTACGTTTTCTCCATATAAATGATGTTTTCTTTATGTAAATGTTAGGGAATTGCTCTTAGATTATGATAAATTATAAATGACAGTAGGTACTTTAAAAAAAATACTAAACACTTTGACTTTCTAAACAAAAAAAAAGAAACAACACTTGTTTCAACAAAAACAAAATATTTTATCCACCTATTAGTCAGAACCAATATTCTCATCCTTAAAATTCTTGCAAACCACCTCAACTGCAGAATGGTTCTTGCAAGTAAAGAACTGGCAATGGCAACACTTCATTGACGTTGAGGATCTTTTTTTTCTCCAGTGAACATGACCTACAAACACCGCGTTTTAGAGGGATTCATACGGAAATTCCCAAATATTAATGACTAACAAAAACTTCTAAGCACACCCAATACGTCTATAGATCGGAGAGACACTGACCCTGGAACAACTCGAATCTCGATGCTGGTGACTCAGTGGTTAAAGTGTGAGAAGCGATAATGCGTATTTGTCATAAATTTTGCGTCAACGCGCCCGCTCGAAGGTCAATATAATTTTTTCATAATAAAATAACGAATTTCAAATTTTCCCATACTCTAGACAAATAGTTGAACTCGGAACATCGAAATCAACAACTCCAAAATTTCAAAACGTCTCAACATCGAAGCGCACTCAACACTACAGTTGCCTGTCACACTTACAGCATTCGCCACGGTAACGAACGACTTTTTTCTCCTCGTCATCTTTTTTTGCCCCCTGCACGCTCGCCTCGTTCTTTTCCTTCCCCCGGCGTTATTAATTGAATCTGGTTCTTCGATCTAGAAGCGCATCGTACGTCCGAGAGCGGTCACGCTTTTGTATACCGCCTCGAGAAGATGATCTATAAGTTCCGTTCTTCGGAATAAAACCGGTGAAAAAATCGAGGAATCAGATTGTCGATGGATATCTGTAACACGGTAGCTGGTTCGCGTCGATTAGAAGCCGTGTGCCACATTAAAGGAGCGCCTTCTCGGCTACTGTGGTACTCGTGGTTTTTTTTTTTCGCCGCTTATTAACCGGCGGCAATTACCTGAATGGCACAATGCAGCGCGAATGTGGAACGCGTTGTTGTGTGTGGTTGTTCCGAGGAAATTGGTACTGTTATCCGCGTATAAGGTGACTATTGTCGAAGAAAGTGCCGGGGCTATGTGCGTACGGGGTTTTGTTCGTGAAATTATATCCACCGTTATATGCAAACGATTTAGATCTTAATTTCACTTAACAAAAGCGATCGTGTAGAATTGCTCGATTCCGTTCTCTGGCTAAACGTTGTATGTGAAGTTTCCGTAGACGGAGGCTGAAAACGGAATGGCGTTATTTGCAAACTGAATTAATTGGGTCGAATTGGATTCAGGTATAATATAAAACGCATGTCGATGGTTTTTTTTTCTTGTTAAACGTATAGGTTTCCAATGATCACTGAAGTTAAATAAGGAATACCACAGTCTGTTGAATAATAAGCTTGACAAGTGATGATTTTTAGTAAACAAACTCATCGAGTACCTTTCTTTATCCTAACGGTAGAAATATATATTAGGTCAATGCATAAGTTTCATCATATTTTTTCGATGATCAAATTTTTTTCTCTTTCTCCGAACTAAAAAAATAACATCACAATATTTGTTAAATTTTAAGCCTTACCAATGAATAATTAACAGAATTTTGAAAAATCTTATAATAAAATGCATATATAGCATTTTTCATTGAACAAATTTTGTAATAACGATCATCTGAAAAATATTAATATAATAACAGACTACATTGATACATAATATAATCATGGAAATACTATGAAGGTCCCATTACAATTTTACCGTCGACACATTCAAAGGCAACCTTTTACAATAACTTGCACAACTCTTTGTCGTAAATAAGCGACATCGTTTCGGAGACGCAATCGACAACCGCTACCGACACAATCGACATTACCATCGCAGTCATGATCATCATCATTATGAACAATAGACGAATTTGAAACTTTCGACGTTGATCGATGGACGCTCTATCAGACGGAATCTAGACTTTCGCAAGAATGTCAAACGCAAACATCCGCAGAGGAAAATTCAATTAAAAAAATATATATCGCCGCCTATTCCGGGTCTGGACGGGCAGTCATCGTCAGGAGTCGGATCGCAATCTCGGTCTAAAGATCACCTTCGAAACGGATGATCGATCAAGTTTAGAACAGCCTTGTTTATCGTGTGCTGGCAAGCCTTAATCGATCGGCTTATCTATAAATTGACGGTTCGAAAACGCGGATTGCAATTTTCTCGAACGCTAAACAATGACGGAAGAAAATCGAAATAGATTATGAGAGAAAATCGGCAGCACGAATTTTCGTACAAATTGAAAAACGAAATCACGTCGCAGATGAAATTTGCTTCTTGCAATCTGGAGTAGACTATCGACAAGTTGACCAGGAAAGGTTACGCTGAGGGGATTTTCCATTATTACCTATCCGAGGTGAATGGATAAAGGAATTATGTGATATTTGCCGTATAAAACTTAAATAATACTATAAAAAAACGTCATGTCAGCAATTTTTATTAATGTGTTATACAACTCAAGTAATTTCCTAAATATTAATGGCAATATAATGAATGATTGCTAATTGCGGTATCCACAAATTTTTATCTTGCATCACGAGAAACCAGACACGAATCTGACAATTTTATTGCAAAACACATTCGAACGAATTACAATAATAAAATTTGCAAGATACGGCGAATTATTATGTCAAATTGACGTTCGCTCCGAGATCGTCGACACGACTAGTTTAAATGTTAACAACGGAACGAATTTCATGCTCTACAATCGATTACATCACGAATTTCATTAACCCACTTGGAAATGTACAATTTCAAAATAATTTATATACAAATTCATAAAACACAAATCGGACGATCACGATTGTCGCGGAATTACGCGAAATTAACTCGGCGACGAGCAAACAAAACTACTGTAACGATATTTCGTTAAACCGTTCGTTAACCCGTCCAAGAAACGACCGCTCTCAAATAGACTTCGCGGAAAGGGATAGTTTTGCGAGTTCGAAACGACGAACGTTTTCAAACCGCGTTTCCTACGATATTTCCAACATCTGACAGAAGCAACGAAAACGTTACTCCGCATCGTAAATACGGACGTTGAATGAAAACTTCGAATCCGTTGTTCGATATTTCACAAAGAAAACCGCGCATTTCCGCTTATACGACATCGGAAAACCTGAAATTCGATATATTCCATATAACGTATGAACCATGTCATATTTTGTCGATAATGAAAACATCCGACTCGTTGAGTTTATTGGACTAATTGTCGTGCACTTTCGGTGAAAACACATGTTGATGTCGATAGCGTAAAATGCATACGAAATGGCTGCAGAATGACGACGATGATGACGATGACATCATCGAGTGAACGGCGCATCTTTCGACGGCTTACAAAAGGCAAATATCATATAGGACAGTGTTATTTCGAACAACGGTTGAAACTACCATCGAGAATGTAAAACAATAATGGAATGTGAGGTCGATCGACATAATAAGACAAAAATTTTAAACTTTATAAATATTAAACTTGCACAAGCACTACTTCATTATACAATGCGAGAATCGTTGCGAAAGAACTCTGTGTATTACTCAACCTATTATTATCAGTCATTATTAGACATGATTTGCGATCTCTCGGTAGCAAAACCTCAAAACGAGCACATATCATTTGCGAACAAGATTCGCACATGCGGAAGCATTATACGCCAACTAAATAATCATCGCGTACCACGACCATAGAAATCTCATTAACGAGTTGTAAACGAGGCGAAATTAAAATTTAACAAGCCTGTATAAATAACACAAAGCAATAATTGAAAAGTGCCACGATAACGGAGGAGTAATCTGCATATTTTTCAACTGCAGCGAATGCAATTGCGCTTATCTTCGGCGACTGTTTACTTTCGGCGCCCGTGTAGTAAATAAATCGCCGTTTATCTCCTTGAAAATGTGTGTCCGCCATAATATATTATTAGGTTGTTTTATCTGCGGGACAACGTTTAAAGCGATTAACAGCGAAACTCGCGTTAAAAAGTCGGAACGAAAGACTGAAAAAATGCGAGAGAGCACTTTCACTACTTCACGGATCATCGGTTCGTCTCTCGGGTAATGAGAAAATAAATTAGACGAGAAGCCGACGGTATTATGCTGCGGGAATCAAAAGATTTTTCAAACTCTATGCAGTGTATAGAAGTGGCCGTATTATGGGGAAACGAAAGAAGTGAAAGCCGAAAAACGTAGTATGTAATTGCACGATGATGATGCGTTTCTTGTGCATCCCGAGAAGAATGCGCACAATCGACGGATAAATATTTAGAGCGCGGCGTAATACGTTTTTAATTCGTCATAGGCCCGATGGTGATACTGTTGGATTGTGCATAATGGTAATAAATTGTTAAGTTGAAAGCGAAAACGTCCAACTATTCATTGGCGACAGCGTGAAAGTTTCAGCCAAGTCCTATGTATTATAATAAAAACGCATAGATTAAACTTGTCAAAGCAACGATACAAACGAAATATATTTGCTGTATCTATCTATACTGTGAAAGCTCGTGTTGTTTAATTTATTTAAAAAGAACCACAGAGACGAATTTACAATGTTTTAATCATCTGATACAATTTTATACAGATTTCGTTAAAAAATATATATTAAGTCAATGCAAAAGTTTTATCACATATTTTTTTTAATATCAAACATCGTATTTTAAAACCAATTCGATGCAATGCACTATTTTTTATCGATCGATTGATGGATCTTCACCGCAATATCTCTGATATTCTGACTTGGATAAACATTAATTTATGCCCAGTACCAGTCATATTTAAATTTTGAAAATCACAACGTTAATTACACTTCTACTTACTTCACGTTACAAATATTTTTAGATGCCGCGATATTATTTTACTTTAAAAAATTATTATAAGAAATTTCAAAAATTTCTACGGACTGTTACAGAGAACTTAACAGATACTGAAAAAGAAGCATCCTCCACATAATAGTTAATACATATATAATTCATGAGTTTGGAGATAGAAAAAAAATTCGACGAAACTTGTGCATTGACCTAATATTTAATTTTAAACATATGACTACTGTTTAAATGGTCAGAATTTAAATACAATTTTGGTCAGGATTTTTATCCCATTTATCAGAATTTATTTGACAATGATCAGAATTTTAATTAGGTTTTGGTCAAAATATTCTGATCAGAATTTTAACTGGGTTTTTCAGAATTTATATTAAATGGTCAGAAAAATATTAAGAACCCTAAGGGTGCAGGTCAGCTTACCAAAGGTAAGGTGGACACCGGTCAAGTGGACAAATGCCATCCGGACAAATGCAAACTGGACACGCGCCAACTAGACACACGCAAAGTGGACAAATGTCAACCGGACACCGGTCAACCGACCACCGAACGTTTTTAAAATAGCGTATAATTCAATGCGCACATACTTGAGCTACGCATCGTAAAATAAACATTTAATATATATTCAAGCAAAGAAATACAATTACAAACGTGTATGTTTTTATTCGAAAATAATGTGCATTCCAATGAGAATATTAACCGAAATATTGATAAACTTTATCAAATGTAAGAAAAGTATATTTAGACCAAAATAACGAATTTTGAATTAATTGAATGGACGGCTTATGTTGTATATGTCACAGTTTAAGTGTGAATTTTTATTTTTTTACACTCATACTAGTTTGGGTATACTCATACTATCGATTTTAGTTTGAATGTCGACTGTCAAATTTTACCTACATATAATTGCGTCTAAACTAAAAACATGTTCAAAACAAACTCTCGAAGTTCAAACTGACACGACAGGTAGACACTACGCGTATTTCTCGATCATTAGTTGATATACCAATTTCTACCATATTGATATTTAGCATAAGAGCGTTATCTGAGTGCAAACTTTACCTACATAGAATTGCGTCTAAACTAAAAACAGAAGTCATAAGTATCATGCATGCACATTTGCAATTGTATTTCTTTGCTTGAATATATATTAAATGTTTATTTATACACACATTGAATTGTTATTTCAAAAATTTTCGGCGTCCGGTTGACGTTCGTCCACTTTGCGTGTGTCCAGTTTGCATTCGTCCGGTTGGCATTCGTCCGCTTCACCAGCGTCCACCTTGCCGTCGGTGAGCCGACTCGCACCGCGACCGCGCCGACGGTCCCGTGAACGTATCCCGGTGCAACTTCGCCAAATCGAATCGATCGCCGAGGGCAACAAACCGCTCCCGACACTCCCCGGATTCCCCAGTCGTCCTGTGCACACGCCAGGAATTCCTCGGAATTCCTTCGGTTATGAAACGGACGTGCCGCGTCTGCCGGGGACCGATTTAGCCCCGGCCGACGGCAGGCCCGGCGGATTCGCCGCCGCCGATAGGCCCTAAATCAGTACCGTTTGTAATGTGAAACTTCGAACGAACCGACGGCTTTATCCGCGAAACGTTGATCGTGTGATAGACGCGCGGAAAAACGCGGTGTGTGCGCGTGTCGTTGGAAAATCGAATATGTTATGCGGAAAATTCCGTACGTTGGAAAAAAATGATCCCCTGTATATAATAGCGGATATCTGTCTGTTCGATCGTTCGTATGATGACGCTCGCGAATTTTATTTTTTATTTTTTCAAATGAACGACCCGAACCGCCGATGATGATGATGTCGACACTCACTTTGTTTTATTACGTTTCGCAACAGCACGCTTATAAAATAATTTTGCTTGGATATATTTAATTTTTATTTTATTACGTAATAGTATGGTTATCAATTCACAGCCGATGTTATTAACATCGGGCCTATATACTAGTTTACGATATGCGCAAATGTTGACAGAGGCTTCTAAGCATGTGTAATTTAGATTTTATTGATGAGAGATAAGTGAAATTGCCGCAATTTATGGATGGTAAAATCAAATTAGTATATAGTATAATGAATATGAATGAATTGTGTAACTTTTAATGATTTTATTTGATTGACGTTGAACAAGACATCGTATTAACTTGCCCAAATTTTAATAAAAAAACAATGTATAATATTATAAATGACATTAAGCTAGAATCATCATATGGTATCCCAAGGCCAGAGCCAGGGGTTTTAAGCTAAAAAAAACAGTATATGTAAGCAATAAAAATATGATACTTCGTACATCATAGATATATCTCATAATTGAACTATAATTTGTCATTATTTTAATTCGGAGAACAAACCCCATACCCCCAACTTCGATCATACGCTATTAAAAAAGGAATATGCACTCATTTCGGTTTCAACTCTAAAAACCTCAATTTTTTACTGCTAAACATCCTTATACTGATAAAAATCTAAAAATTTTCCATCAAAACAATTCAACTCATCCCCTAATAACCATACATATTCCGAATCGACACATCGAAAAAAACCACGACCATCATCCAAAAACAACAATGTCCAACCACTCTAGAACAGAAATAACCATGACACGTGAGAGACGCGAACGAACGCGACGACATTTCTGCGTTTTTTTTTTTTTAATTCGACAAAATTGTCGCAAAATGCGGAAACATGGCGCAACACTACAGAGTTGCGCGACGCCAATTGTAAAACGGCATTTTACGAATGGACAGTGCGTAAATTGTCGGTGGGCGTATTCCAATGACTATTTGCTGAAACTGTTGAGACACGGGTCATAGGTCTAATTCCGCTTCTAATCAATCATCCGAGGATGATAAGTTGAGTCGTGTGCGTTCTTCGAGAGTAATTGGCACTCATGAACGAGGATAGATCAGAAACTCGAGATCTCTAGTTTAAAAAAAAGTAAGTCTATATTTTTTCGCCTCAAATCAGATTCAAATTGAATGCGTTCCATTTCAGATCAAATATTTTCCAATTGAAATTAAATATTTTACCCAAAAATGCGTGAGTTGGTTGAATTTCGAAATCACTTTCATCGTCATCGTTTGAAATAAAAAAAAATCTTTTACATTTTGTACAGAATACTCAATTTGGTCATGGGTAGTTTTTTTATTTATAAATTCTGCAACTGACGTTCGCTTTTTTCTTACTTTATATAAACAAATTCGAAACACGGTTAATGAATAAAAACATTTTGCTTGACCGCACAAATCGAGGAATGTGTGTATTGTTATCAACTGAGGGGCTCGGAAGTAAATAGTGTTAAGCGCCAAAATTATAAAATTGAGTTTCTTTTATTTACTACAGAAATTAATACATAATTCCACATTCTCTCGAAAGATGACATTACTTTGTCCGGGTTACTCCTAGTTTTATTTACATCTAAATGCACATAAATTGTTTTTGGAAACTTTTTTCTTAATATCTCCAAAAGTGACAAATGTCGCTTAGCACTATTTACTGCCGAGCCCCTCAATTAACGTTTCCGATCGGAAAACAAACAAGATACAACCTTAACCGTTACTAATACACGTAACCGCGCAAATTCAAATGGCAATAACGAATTCAGCGAACGGAAAAAGTCACAACTGTTAACTCGTTTCGTCTCCGTTGGACATCGCCTTCGGAATCACGTTTTCCATCTCGTCTATATGATAATGCACGTTTAAGCGATCCGTTCAATTACGCTTATCTGCGAAATTCCTTAGAAGCGTCAAACCCGACCTTGCAGTGACTGGCAAATATAATATTATACGATCGACAATGGCAGATAAAAGCCTCTCCAACTATAAATTACCGGCGATCTTTCGACGACTGCGAACGGCGCGAGTTCAAAAGACATGTCGGGTCGTAAATTCGAAAACGATCCATATTCAAAAATGATGAAAATAAATTCTGTGCGTTAAAATCTGCTTTGATTCTGTTTATGTTCAACAGCTGCCGCTAATTATGCGTTTACGGTGAAATTCCGTTTTTGTTCCGAGCTCGTTGTGCGTAATCAGATTTTCTGGTTAGAAGGAAAACGGCCTTTAGAACTGAAATCGTCGGTCACTATATAATAATTTGCAGTACAAAAAAAAAAACTTATTTGAGCTAAATTGACAAGCAGACGAGACCAGCGCCGTAAAGGTTAATTGAAGATCAAGCAACGTGAACAAATTCAATACGTGTCCAAACAATTTAGACGCTAAAAAAAGTATAATTTCAGCACACGAAATATACTAAAATGACTGATGAAACTGAAAACGTTGCCTTGACGTTCGAGCGAACAATAGATCAATCTATTGTTGAAGCGCTAAAAAATATATTGATATGCGAACGCAAAACAATCGACGGCAATAAATCAAAATCAAACGGTGCAAATTGATATTTTCGCATACACTTCAGACATTATGAATGCGAGACAAAACCGAGACCAGATGTGTTTCAAAAAAAGGTCGTTCGCTTTCGAAGAATATCAAAAACGTCCGAGATCCTGATCGCTACTATAATGCGGTAAGACGTGACGTTGCAAATTTTCACGAGAAATATTTCGGGGGTTAAAGAACTCGAAAATTTTATGAAGAATCCGTCGCGAAAAAAATCCATCTTCTCCTTTGATACGTCTATCAAACGCACATTGTGTATAGAAAAATTTGTAGGAACATTTCGAAAACGAAACAATCGCATCCGAGCAAAATTGTGCCAAATTCGTTGCAATAACGAATCGCTAGTTTACCTTGAACATTTCTTCTTTTTATACACAACGAAACAAGTGTAAAACCGCAAAAATGCAAAACAAAAAAAAATCAAAACGACTCGCGCTTACAACGATACCGTCGAATTTCGACTCACGGTTAAATTTTTCAACAAATTTTATTTCAATATATCAAATATTGATTATATTCAATAAAAAAATATTACCTAAATTTCATACAAAACTCCAACAAACGCCCATATAAGGAGCCAAAATGGAGACATCTCCGAAGACCGATCGATCAGACTTCGAAGAAAAAGCGTTTTGGCGCGCTTTTCGACAGTTCCACTTGAAAAAACAACACAACACGAGCACAAAAGACAAACAGCACTGTCCGAGCGAACGATCGCCAAAGAACTGGTCGTCAATCATGTGCATGTGAACGTTTTTTTTCCCCACCATATGAAAAATTAGCATACGCATAACAGAACACGATCGTATATGTTCAATGTGAAAGAAAATCATTCCACTTCGACGATCAGGAAGAGCTTTGATATGCTTATTTTGGAAAAGGGGAGATTTCTATGTTAGGGCATAGAGATTTGATGTTGGTAGAAATCAAACGAGGGATTCTTAAATGATTTTTGATATAAAAATATATGTAGTATGTAAAACAAACAATGAAACTTCCTGTCTACATATGTTACTAATCGTTTAAAAAAAAGTTAATTATCATGAGATTTAATCTATGCAAATTCGCAATACTACAAAAGAACAAAGATCTTATTATATCTTGATTTACATAGATATTTACGAAGCAGAATTTGAAAAAAAAATGCATTTCAAGCGTCATTTAAAAGAGCATCGTTCGCTTAATTGAAACAACCCATTGAGATGCGCTTTCCACAAATTCCAAGAACATTTCAAAACAACGAAACATCGCAATAAGCAAATTGGGAAGAACAACTCCAAACACGTAAATTTTCACAAACCAGAACAATCCGGCGGTCGTACAAAAACATTCGATGAGATATCTAAAAACAATAATTCATATTGAAATAAAAAAAACTTCAGCTTCACGCCAGACACACGCGAATAAAACCGGACACCACACGGCCGTTGATAAGAGACTAAATATAAATTCGCAGTCGAAATTGGCGCGATAAAGTTCGAAAGCGAAAAAAAAAACAACCGCCAAGCCGCTCCCGATCGTAAAAAAGGAGTATTTACGAACGAGATTTCGACTCGGCGAACGGAACAAATTCTCGATCGGACATCGTCGGATCAAAAATGCACAATAAAGACGAAAGAAAGTAAAAATCCGCCGACGAACGTTCGCGAGCCGTTGCCGGAGACCAGTTCTAAAAACTAGTATTTACTTATTATGTGCACGAGTCGTAAACTCGGCGAGAGTTCGTTACGTTTTGCGCTTTGTATGTGAAATGTCTGGAACGATCGATCTGGATCGATCGGAGTGTAATGAAGGCGATTTTAATGAAAATTAATAGCACAGCCTAGTCTAGATACTGTCTAGAGAATACAGTGTAAAAATTGGAGATATGTTTCATCAGTATATTTGGATAGAAGTTCCGTCCAAATATACTTTATGAAAAATGAATGTTTCGCCATGTGAAATCATCGAGAATTGTCAGTTCATAATTATAATTTAATACTGGCCTAGTTCGGCTCTTATCATTGTATAATTTTTGGTTTGGATGGTTTTATAATGTTAGTAGAAAGAAAATTTAGTATCGAAGCATTATTGATTGAAATGTTTTCTTTGATTCATTTCATTATTCAAATCTTTAATATTTGACTCCATAAAGATAATAATACAAAAAGTTTGGAAGCGATAAAAATATTGTTAAAAAATAACCAAAAAAACGATATAGAATCTGATACAAATTCGATAAACATACCTTGATTTTTCAATGACACATAACTACAAAATTGAATGAAAAATTAAAAATTTATAGAATCACATACAAATCTAATAAAGTATACATCTTTAGTAGATATGAAATTCGTAAATATTGAAAGAATAATTCCAAGGTATAAAATACTTATAGAACCTTATTCCCTAAACAAAACTACAAAATAGAACAGAAAATCAAAAAATATACATCACAACAAATCTAAAGTGTGCAATTTAAAAAAATGAAAATACAACATTCGAACAAATATGTCACATTTCAAGTGTTCACTTTTGTTTGTTCATATCCATACTAGTTCGGGTATACCCAAACTATCGATTTTAGTTTGAATGTCAACTGTCAAATTTTACCCACATATAATTGCGTCTAAACTAAAAACAGACGTCATAAGTATCATGCTTGGGTTAGCGTTTTAGCTTGAGTTGTGAA
>JAOXNN020000011.1:350044-375365 GCA_028571205.2 Hydropsyche betteni
AACATTTTTATATTTTTCCAAAAATAGTGGATGGTGTGGATCAACAAATTGAATTTTAATCAAGACGAGATTATCTTCAGGAAGAGACAAGAATTTAGAAGTTTGTCTAGCAGCAGATGATATCGGAAAACTTGTATTTTCAAATGCATGTATACTGCTCAATTTATCTGGTAAAGATCTTCTCCGATTTTTATATGTGACATGGTTACTATTTACAACAGAAGATTCGTCAGAATTTCGCAAATCAGAAACCGAATTTGAAACAAATGCAGATTTTTGAACAGTCTGCTTATGTGACAACATCATAAATCTATGTTTGCTATTAACATCCCTAAGTAAATCTTCCATCGTGATCGAATGCAAAGAAACCTAAAACAATACTCAATTTTAGATGAAATTTTCATTTATGAATTATATTAGATAAATTTATTTAGTACCTCGACATTCGTTTCATACAAATGATATTTTTCATATTTGACAAAAAAGTCTCTAAATGAAAGATCCACTATACTTTGTTCTCCTTTGCCAACATTTCCTCGCAATTCAATCGTAAATATTGGTAATTGGAATAATACTGTAATTTAAGTTTGAATTAATAAATATGATCGATTGCAAATTTATTTTTTTCATATAAAGAACCTTTTATATGCTTAAGAGATGTAGCAACTTTTTCTGGAGAATATGTTTTAAATATTTCTGCTCTTAACTGAGGGTCTAAATTCAAAGCTGATACACCAGTCGAATCTGCATTAAATGAAGATTGATGATTAGAAGTAGTTTGAGAAGGAGGATGAACACCTAATCCATTCACAGTTTCTAATAGTTGTTCATATTGATGACGTGTAGCAGACACTTTTAAAGGAGTGACCACTTTTCCAGTAATCTTTACAATAAAGAAAAAATATTAAACTTATGAATACTAAAAATTAATCTTCAAAAATTAACCGACAATTACTTGAATGGGATGCTCGCAAGAAAAATCATCTTTGGGATCATCTATTTGCTCGATACTCAAATGAATTGTGGTATCGTGTAATATTGGTTTGCCTCGAGAACCACATCTATACATCGATTCCACGGTCGTTGTACTAATTGAACTATTATGACGGGTTTTTATATCCAACTAAAATTGATATTGATTAATAAAGATAAAGTACACTATTTAATATTACAACAAATATATAATGATTTATTTATATACCGAATACAGATTAATATCCTTTATTTGAATTGAATAATGTTGATTAACACCCGTTTTATTTGTAATTGAGATATTTCCAAGTCGAGCTACGAAAACTTCTGTACTTGTTGGTGATCGTGGTAATACCACAACGGGTGTCTCTAACAAAATATCAATACTAAAAAAATAACAATGAAACAAATTAATTTGCTGAAAATAAAAAAGTAAGAAAACAGATGAAAAACTTACTTAAGTAATACATTTGAATAAGTTTCTAAATCTTCTGAGTCTATAGGACCAATGCTTATAGATCTTGGACGTCTTGGTGATATCCATTCCATAGAGCCTGAACGAGCATTATTATAAATAGATTCACCTCTATAAAATATAATAGTGATTATTGTCATATAATGAAATACAAATTTTATATGAAAATGATATCAATCATTATCACATATATTTATTCATTTACCTCACATTTACCAAACCAATTGCCATATCTGTGGCAGCAGCTTTAATTGACCTTGCAAGATTTGAAAGATATTGTTTGAATTCTGAAGCACAAGATTGAACTTCACCCAGGAAAATTCCTGAATGAGTATACCACACAGATGCCATTCTCATACGAATATTTACTATCATATCTTCACAGAAAAAGTAAGTAATAAGTTAGTAAAACAAATAAATAATAGACATTTTTGTAATATAAAATTACCTTCAACAATATTATCATTTTCATTTTCCGCGGAGTTAATAAATGTTTTAGTTATGTGAAAACTCAAAGCTTTCTCTTCTTCTTGACATAAAGAATTGCTAGAAAATGCTCTACTGTACACTTCTTGTGCTAAAGACGTAACAAGTGTATTGGACAAATTTTCATTTCGATTCGCAAGAGGATCATGGCCAACTGAAATTATTTTTTGATGCAACATTGAACCAGGACATAAAGACACAACTTGCAAACCTCCCAAAGAACCGTTCATTTCTACACATTTATTTCCTGCAAAGTAAAGATCGATTATTTAATATTAATATAATAGGTTGATAAAATGGGGATTGTAAAAAATGTACCTATTGTAGCTTGAATTTTCGCATCACTCATTGTCGCTGTGCCAATTTTTTTACCGACAATGTTACAGTCTTCAAGCGAAGCACGCAATAAAAGAACATTCAAACGATGAAAATCAAATGTAATTTCAGTGCGCACAATCTTGTTTTCTACTAAATTTTCTATAGACAATTCTTCATTGGATATATTTTCAGAAAATGTAGAATCTTCAGACACTGTGCGTGTAGAAAATGGAATTGTCGATATTCTTTTAGCAAATCCAATAAGTTCCACTATTGTTTCTTGATTAGCTAAAAATAAAAGAAAATTATGAAAATAAAATGAAGAATTTCGTTAACAGTAAATTTAAGAAAATAGGAACACAACTCACCAATGATATCCAAATTATTAAATAAAATATTGGCAATTCGTAATTCCTCTCCTTGACTGGAAGGACAATCTCCAGATACAATCGTTAAGTCTACAACAATAAGAGCTTCGGAATCTATGATACCAGCAGCGGCAGCTGCAATATCTGCACTTTCAATTATAGGACTAACACATGAGCGCATATCTAGATTCAAATAGACAAAACAAATTAAATACATATTCATGGTATAAAACATAACAATATATTATTTACTAACGAGTAATTTGAGTATTGAGAGAATTTAAAGCTTGAGATAAAGCAGCTGGTGGTGGAGGGTGGAGCGGTAAAATAGAAATACCATCGGGTGGAGATGACGGAGATGTGGGTGAAGTTGGTTCGCTATCTCTTATACTTCCTGATACTGAATCCATTCTATAAAAAATATGTATACATATTAGAATACATATAACGGAATATTTTCAAATATAATTTAATTTTAATTATTTATTACCCAACGTGTTTGTGACTAGCTATAAGTAGTTCAAAATCAGGACCATACGTTTGTAAAGCATCTACCAACAATAAGGAATGTACACTGAGTGATAAATTCAAGTCGAAAGGTCTTTTAGTTAAGGCAGCTCTAACTCCGCATACTTGTATTTCAGCTATACTACGGCCGCGAGATTGTACCTTCAATCATATACAGTTTCATGAAACATAATATTAACAATTTTAATTTAATTTAAAAGTTTTAAGAAAATACTTCTAAAGCCATTTGATCAATTGCAAACTGAAGCATCAATAATTTTGAAAGTTGGTTGGATGATCTTTCTGTTAATTCAATTTCTGAAGGTTCGTCTAATTGACCATCGACAGGAGGAGATATTTTCCATTCTTCACCAAGTGATACAGATGGAACACTATCATATCGAAATAAAATTTTGCACTTATTTATTTAACAATTTTTTTTAATAACAGTAATATAAATATGACTTTACCAATTGGATCCAGATAATTGGGGTGAATTCAACTCGGTTATTAGTGACTGAATAAATAATAATTTATGTTCATTTAAATGAACAATCAAATTTGGCAAAGTACCACATAAAGTTACACTGGGAAATTGAGGATCACTGGTATAAATAACTCTTCTTTCAACCTTAAATTAATCAACATGGACATGATATAAAATGAATATCATATTCAACATTATATTTGTATTGTATTCACAATTATACCTGAATTAGAATATTGAATTTATCTAAAACGTGTAATGAAGAAGATCCTTTAACATTTGAAAACTTCCAATTATCTTTAATTCTTCCTATTAATATTTGCAAATCACTAAACTCTACTTTATATCTGAAAGAAGTCGAAAAAAATTAAAATTAGTATTTTGAGATGTATTTTTATTCAGAAAAACTATTATATTATATCTTCCAAAATTTTATAACTTTTCATTCTAAATTATAAATTCTAAATCTATATATTATATATAAAAATGAATGTTTCTATGTTTGTTTGTTTGTATATATATTTGTTGCCGTATTACTCGAATACGGTTTGACCAATTGCCATGAAAATTGGCAAGTATATGTATTTTTTGTGAAGAAGGTTTTTAGCATCATTAAAATAGGGTGACCATATTTCCCGGAACCCAAAACGGGACGGTCTGCAAAAAAATGTTCCCCCCCCTTTATCGTTCGATCGATCACCATATAAAAAATAATTTGATTTAAAATCCCGAGCAATGCCAGATACTACCGCTAGTATTTTATAAATTTTGAAGTATACTTGTGAAAAAAATAATTACCTGTCATAAAGTCTATGATGTAACGCATCTTGATTTAACAAAACACTGCTATTAGGAACTGGGGTATCTGAAGGTAAAGGAGAAGCGCCACAGTCAGTTAAGTTCATATCACTAGCTTCACTTCCGGGCGGAGTAGAACATGGTGTCATAAACATTTCTAAAATATACATTACGATGCAATTACTCGATTAGTTAACTTAACAATTACAATTTTAAAGTATTCTTTTTGCACTCACCATTATCATCATCCTCGGTTACTGGATCGGGTTGTGTTTCAATCATACCATTAGATAAATGCATTTTTCCAAAATCGAGCACACCGACCACACTATTCTTATCTGTAAATCTTTCTACTAAAATAATTTGTGGTGCGGATATGTCCAATTCCAAATTCCATAAACTTCTTTCATTCTGAAATAACGAGATATTTAATATGTAATATGGTATATAAAAAAAACACAAAAATTTCATAAATTACAGTGTCTCCTTGAAGAATATTTTCCCATTGATTAATCAGTCGCATTTTCGTAGTATTCTTAACATGAGCATATGCTCCGTTAGAAATGACAATTTTTTCCATTTTTGTATCACTATTTGATGAGAATGGAGAAGAAAAGAAATCTACCAACCACCTCACAGCCTGAACATTATAAACGATTTCTAAAGATTGTGATTTCACAAATAATCTAAAATAAATAATAAAATTTTTCAATAAATTCAATAAGCGCAAAACTGTGCATGTTATTTTTTTTTATATAACACATACCTGTAATCACAATTCATTCCTAATGGTTTGCATTCATATGTGAGTTGAAAAAGGTCTTCATTAACATTCAATGTGGAACTGCTGTTCTTAGAAGAAATTGCTTTTTGTGTATATTGCGGTGTAGACGAAAACTTCAAATTGCTAAGACTCTCTCTTATTATTCCCTAAAATAAACATAAAATTTTCAAACAATTTAATTTAAATATTCATACAATTTTAGAAAAATTTGTACTTGAGGAGCAATTAAGATTGGAAAGAGTGATTTTTCCGTAATATGATCTCGTAAATATATTGCTCCTAGAGTGATATTGATAGTATGTGAAGACGTTCGAGGTCTTGCCTCAATACTGAATCCAAGATTCTCAAAGTTAAGTTCTAACATTGTTCTGAAATACATTTAATAAAAGGTAAGACATTTCATAAATAAAAAATATAGAATAGCTCACCTACTTATTTTTTGAATTTCCATCGGGAGCATCTATCAATGAACATAATTGTAGACTTCCCTTATTTAACATAAACTTAAATTGCCCGAAAACCGTGTCTCTCTTCAAAAGAGTATTATTTTCAATTGAATCTGCTATGACATCTAAAATTTCTCCTTCTAAATCTGGCGTAGTTTCTGCCTTATTTGGAATGCTAGAATTTTCCGAGTCTTGAACTAAATTCGAACTATACCATCCCAACCACTGTGGAAACCATTGCATCAAAACAGATCTTCCTTGAGCTCTTTCTTGGTTCACACCATCACCATTTTTTTTAATACCATTTTGTTTCACGGGAATGTTTCTCATTGCAGACTAATAATTAAGGTTGTGTAAATATTTGCATCAATATAGATTTTTAGTGTCATTAAAATAAATACAAACTTCTCTTAAAAGCTTCAACTGTTCAAACGGTCTTGTCCATTCCATTTCGTCCTTAAATAGTTTTTGATCTGCGGTTAATGTCACCGATGGCGTTATCAAAAGCATTTTATATAAATTGACATATTGTATACACTGTTTAGCGGATTCAAGACATTTTTCCCACGTCGATTTTGGATACATAACTGAAATTATTTCATTTTTTAACACAGGACTACAAAAATATTATAACCTAAATAATACATAGCAATAACACACATGTGCAATCAGAAAAATGACATTTTATTGCATATATCCACCAAGCTCTAATATCTTTCGAAACGGGGACATTCGGCCGCCACTTTTTGAATTCGCGTAAACGTCCAATCATGCTTAAACCATGTGCGCACCCAATCATTTGGTTATATTGTTTCTGAAAATGAAAAGTGTTTTTCAGGATCGAATACAGATAAAGGAAAAAATAATAATTAAAACGTACATCTGTTATTAAGATAGGGACTTCGTCTAAAGAAAGTTGACATGTAAAACGTGGTCTCATGCGTGATCTAAGAGGTTGTTCACATCGTTCGCGTTTAAGTTGTGCTACGGCTGTAACGGGGTTGATAACAAATCCAAGGTTGGATGTTAATATTTCGTGCATGCGTGTCTGAAATAGTTGAAAACAATTGAATTAATGAAAACATTCATGAATATAAAGAAAAACTTGAGTGCTAACAGCAAATTCGTTGAGAGTGAGATCTGCAAACTTTTCACTATTCGAACGTGTTTCATCCCAGTAAAATGACATTTTTTGTAATTCAAGTAACTTGAAAGAACATCCACCAGAAGAAGTGGAGGTAAATGTGTTGAAACTTCGATGCCATTCTGAATCACAAGATTCAGCTGAAAAAGATTCCATAAGTAAGCCACAAGCAAAAGAATTTTCTTCACTGCATGTAATATTATCTTCATAGCGTATATGGACATCTTTGATTTTAAGCTACAAAATAATTTTGTTGTTTCAAAAATATCATAGTAGTAAAATAAAAAATCGATTAATTATAATAACCTGAAGATTTTCAATAATGTTTGTAACAAGACCAGTTCCGTAATTCATCCACGATGAAAGACTAGAAGCATAATAACCAGCTTCAGGATACGATTCCGTTTCTGCTCTCCATTGTGCTTCCAAATTATCTAAAATGCTTAATTTATATTCTTGTTGGGCGCATTCTTCCAATTCGTTATCCCACTAGAGAAACGTATTAATTATTTATGTTACTGTGAATCAATATTCTCGATAAAAATATATTTTATATGATGAAAATACACTTCTAACAACTCGGCTAATGAATGTGTATTTAAGAATACAATCACTAAACTTACTTCATTTAAATTGATAGGAGTAGCGACAGCATATAGCTGTTCTATGATAATAACCCAAGGAGCAGACCTTATTTGTCGTAACGGTATTTGCAATTTGATTTTACCAATAAATCCAGATTGAATTCTTATTGGGATTCCTAAATTATAAAACGAATCTTTTCTCAACGGAAGATTTTCTAGTTCTACTTCACCTAAAACACAAAATAAATCTTTTAAAAATAATTGATTGAAATATCGAATACCCATAAGTAATTAACAAATACGATATTATACATGATGATAAATAATTTGATAAATTATGAAATATAAACATGATATCAATAATTAATCATACAAACCTGAAAGTAGAGCAATACTTAATTGATCTGTATTTAAATTTTCCACATATTTTCTTAAATAATTGTTCAAAATCCATGTTGCTAATCCCTCTAACATCCTGCATTTGTGTTCTGTAATATAAGTATTATAAATAAGTACACATGCCATAAATAATTTCGATGTTTGATGAGTCAAAAAATCACATTATTTTTACTATGTTGAAAACTATTTGATTTTATTTAAAATCATAAAATTTCAATTATATTTGATTATTAACAAAACATAGAAAGTCGTCAAAATTTTTCTAAATGAAAAGTATAATAGGGAAAATTGCGCAATATCTAATACGTCGGAATGAATATTTTTTTCATATTTATATCCGCTAAGAAACAAACATAACATATTTTCCGTACAAAGAGCGGTTTTTCGGATTTATCAAAAAAATAATCAACTGATATGAATCAAAATAGCATAACAATAGTCGTCAATTATAAAACTGCTATTAAAATTTACGTAAAGAATGATTGCTTTTATACTAAAAATTACACAAATGTATTTTAATTAACCGAACTTACATAATAATCCAAACGAAAGCACACTTAGTCATGTACACTAGAAAACCTCAACACGAAACGTCAAACAAGAATCTATTCTTAAAAATACTCGAATGGTCCAAATACGGTTTACTGACGACCATATCCATATATTGCGATTGAAAATTTTACTTTTTTTGCGCACATTTACTTACTGAACTACGTACAAACACTTTTAATTTTTTTGTCGAGACTTTGAGTGGACTTTAGCATATAGAATAAAAAGTTTAGAAAATATCCATAAAAGAAAAATGTTTTCTTTGCAGTTTATCATCACAAATAATAATGTTTTATCACAAATAAAACAGAAACTACTTAATATGGGTGTAACCATTAATTTTTTATTTTTAAAATTGAAAAATCATTATTATGCGATAAAATAAAACACAGGAATAAATCAAAATAATTATATTCATCAAAAATCACAATTTCTTAGTGAATCTAATCACAAATAAATTATTTCATATCACATAAATAATGTTCTTTGTAAACAAAATCAGGTTCACGTATTCTCTTATAGGATCTTCAAGCGTTTGTAGTGTTTTTTTCATCGTGAGCACTAACTATAGGTCCTCGAGGTAACACGCCTATTATAGATTTTTCTATTTGTCTAGTTTCTTTATGACTTCTGACATCATCTACGCTGATGTCACTTTTGGAGCTCCAATGTTTTTTATTGACTAAAAACATTAGCATAAGTGCAGGCAAATGTATCAACGAAAATCTGAACAATTTCCTAGAACTTTTGCTATCAGATTGTTGATGAAATTTCCAAGCTTTAAATAAAAATTAACCCAGTTAATAAAAAATATATTGTTTTTTTTTTTAAATTAAATAATAATATTTACCTAAGTACATAAAATAAATATTAAGAGGTAGTGACTCTACAGCAAACCAAATATTGGTAACGTCCATATAGGGTGCAGCGCAGCAAACAGCAGTAATGATTCCTGTATGTCTAAATGCAACTCTTCTACACAAACCTATTACCAAAAAGAGAAATAAGTAAAAGAAAATATAATATTAAAAATATATGATGCGATTTTTGTACACACGACCTGGATTTGTAACAGCCATCATCCTATATCCTGCTCTTGAATAGTCTGGCCGAAGGTTCCATGAAAGTGCATTAAAGTGTGGGAATTGCCAAGAATATAACAACATACCGAGGACGCAAGCACCAGGACCTAAAGTTCCATCGCAAGCTGCCCAACCCATCAGTGGCGGTATCGCACCAACTAGATTACGAAATCAATTTTAATTTTTGTAAATTACACAAAGTTATCACAGTCATAGCCAGGGTTTCTTTTAGGAAGTGCAACAAACACAACTTTTTATATGAATATAATACAAATAGGCTGTTTTTTTCATAAAAGTATAATATTTGTGAAAATATAAAACACTCCAAGAGTTTATTCATAATCATGTGATATATGTCAATATAAATTCCCATAATAAAGTATAATTGGGAGTTATTTTCAAAATTTAGGAGTCAGGGCCCCATAGACTCCCCTCCCTGGCTATGTCCGTGGAAGTTATTGTTAAGGAATCTTAATTATGTACCTAACGAACCGACCCAAGTGTTCAGTATGGACATTCTTTTCATAGGAGTATAAATACATGTGTACAAAAACAAATTTCCAGCTCCGAGAAGAGCCGTCAGACTATTCACTCCCATCGATAAAATTGTTAGTCCTGTGGTAGCGGTGAGTGCAGCAAATGCTACGGCATGATTTGGTCTGAAATCAATAATTATTAAAAAAGTTAATTTCATTAATTTTCTAATGATTAGATTACAAAACGAATATAACACATACAAAAGTAATCCTTTGACTAAAACTCTATTTTTTGTACGTGACATCTGAGCATCGAACGGAACTTCGAAAAATTGATTGATTGAATTAGCAGCGCACGATACTAATCCAGTTCCCACTGAACATAGAATGAATGTTAATGGGTCAAAAGGTGCTGGAGCTAAAGCGTAACCAGCCATTGAAGTCAAGACAACTAAAGCTGAAAAAAAATCGTTTATTGATAACATGAAAATGCTCCATTTTTAAAATATAAAAAAATCATATCTACATGTAAGACGTATTTTGGATAGCATCAAGCAATATTTAGGAAGTTGTTTAAGTTCTATCTGTGGTGTTTGTTGCCATAAATCATCTTTTTTCGGCTCTTTTGCAGTACATAGTGGAGAGTATGTAGTTATTTGTAATTTTTTTATCGGATTGTAATATTGAAATTTTTTAGAGTTTTTACATAATGTTTGATTTAAATAACTTAACCCATGATGCTAAAATCAAAATCATACACATAACAAATAAGGTTTGTATTATAATTTCAACTGTAAAATAAGAAATTTGATACTCACACTAACACTAAATCTATTCAAGGCGTTGTTGGGTATTCTTTTACATAATATACTAATTCTTTGTACAGAAAGTAGCAAAGCCATAACGTTACGATGTTGTCATTATTTTATAAACAGCTATAAGAAACAAAATCACATTAAAAACTAATATTTAATTAAGAAATGTGACACGAGTATCCAGAAACCATGGAATTTTCACCCTTAAATAACTTTCACTCAAAAAGAAAAATAAGAGTTGTCTGAAAAATCTGGTCTACAGTTCAAATTTTTCAGACAAACTATTTATAGATTGGCATTTCCATTATTATATGCTCACATAGATCGATTTTAAAGCACTTAGATACAGCATTCAGACATACTTCTTATCTTATAAAAACTATCAATACTTATACTCACACATAACCTAAAAGTTACATAAATCTGTCAAACACTCAACTAACCTTAATGCTTCCATAACGTAAAAATTAACGAATTTGTAAATACAATTATCCATTGTATCACACAAAATGGAATATTCGGTCAAATTAAATGCAGAAAATCAATCGAAAATACAAGAACATTCTGTCAACCACTGAACAGACAGCACGCGCGAATTCCTTGATATGAACACTCTGCACGGGTGACCAGATGTTTGTTTAAACAACTTGATAGTAACACACACAATACGTTTCAGAACAATTCGGTGGAAGATGATTGTTAAATAATCCTTTTTATAATTTGTAATTATCTATTTCGAAATTTTTCGGGGATTGTGTTTGTAAATAGTATCGTGTATATTACTGTCGATGTGTGCTAGTGTCGTATGTGCTAAAATCGTTTGAACAAACGTCTGGGAACTAAATACTGTATATGAGATATTTTAATTTTTTTTTTCAGATTAAATAAGAATTTTTTTAAAGGAAATAAGTTTTTGTATAGAAATATAATTTTGTTTCATATTATTTATCTCATTTTGCCAAAAATTAAAATCATCGCGCGTAATTATTTCAATTAATAAAACCGTACTAGTCGATTTCGATCTGTACAGTATATACAAATATTATTTCATTTTGCTGAAAAATTATTTTGGCCAATTCAAATTGTTCAGATTGAAAGTTATTCATAATCAACGTAATTGAAGATTTTTACTTATTTATATGTAAAACTTTGTTACTGGACATAAATTTTTTTTAATATAATTTACGATTTATAATCAACTTAAATATATTTGAATGTAGTTTTAAATACATTTGTAAAGACTTCGTTCGAGCAAAAAACCATGACTGTTCTATGTAGGTAAGATTTATCATTACACTAATGTTCCAACTATTTTCAGATTCTTTGTGCTTTTTATATAATTTAACAATTTAATTTCCTTACAGAATGTTTCTGAAAATATTCACAATTTTATTGCTGAAAGATAGCTTATTTCTTTCTGCAGCAAGCCTATCACAACTAAATTCAAATCATACAGAAAAGGAGAAAGTTTTTTATGTGTATCCTGTAACTTCATCCCCTATAATTGTGGTGTACCCAGAAATCAATGTTCCAGATCATAACATCCTTCCTGAAAATAATTCGTCCTCGAAAACTGAAGACAATCTTAATAATTTGATTACTATGTCCGATAATTTAAAATTAATCAATAATGCAACAACACATAATGTAAATGATTCTATTAATCATTTTTTAACTCAAAATGAAAATGTAAAATCAGAAACTAGTTTTGAAAATATCAGTACCATTAACGAAAGCAATCCAAATAAAATGTTTGTAGATAAACTTAACGTAAATATTACAGAAAATTATATGAAAGTAAATTTACCTGAAAAAAATGATTTTCAAATGAAAATTAATGAATTTATGTCTGAACAATTTGTAAAGTATCTACAAGATAATGAAATGAAAATAGAACAGAATACAAACAAATCGCAAAAAAATGAAAGCAATCCCATTAAGATGCAAATCATAACTATTAATGGTATGGAAGATTACATTCCTTTAAATCATTCACATATCAAAACTAATCCAAAAGAAATAAATAATGAAGAAAAAATTGATCCATACATTGCTGAAAAACAAAAATACGATGAAAAACCTTTGATAAACACTGAAAATCTAACTAAACCTTTTATAAATGGTTTTGATCAAATTCTACCACCCGATAGCAAAAGCAAAAATAATTTAAATATAATTCCTTTTACGATCGACGATATAGCAATGAATTCAAAACCTCAACAAAACTTGATATTACCATCAGTAGCAAACACTACATTTCGGAAAATCAATGAAATTGAACTCGATACAGAAGCTTCAGATATTGTATATGATATTGAAGAAATCGACAAATTGCTACCAAGCAATGAAAAAGGAGTATTCATAAAAAGCACTGACATACATCCTGATAATCCGTATTTTAAGCAAAACGATGATGACAATGAACAAGAAAGTTCTGAAAAAATTAACAACACCCAATTAAAAGAAGATATAAAGATTGAACCAGAGAGAGAAGTGATTGAATTACCACCTGGATCATTTGCATCCATGTGGTCTGGTTTGGTAACTGAAGTAAAACAAGATGAACCGGGAGATTATAATTTTCACCGACATAACAATTTACATGTAATAGGTCCGATTCCAAAACCGCTTATTACATACGATTCGTTCAAAAACCAACTTAACCTTCCAACTGCCGGCAATCCCTCTCCATTTTTGTAATCATAAATATTCTTCCAAAATAAGACAAATAAAAGACATGTCAATAAATTTTTGGGCAATTTTATTTTATCTGCATTAAATATATTCATCCATTAATAAAATAAGCTTGTAGGAAGTACATATATCTGCAAAATGGTTATTACAATTACATGGTTGAACAAACACTTCAAATTAACTTATACAAACATAAATAATGAAATTATTTTATTTTATTTGGATTATTTGAAGTCTGTGAAATAAAAATATTTGCCCTCCATGAAAAATTATAATCTCAGAATTAAAAATATAATTTGGTTTATTTGTCTAAATTTTAATCAAAAAATATCATAGATCACAATGGGTAATAGAATATTTAAATAAGCATTTTTATAATATTTTAAAAAAATAATAATGCATCTTACGAATCAAAATTGTAATAAAAGTTAAAACGATAAATTTATGGATAGCCTTCAAATTTTCTTGGTTGAAAATTAAAATAAAATAGTTGGAATATGTAAAAAATTCTAACTCAACTTGAAGTATAACAAATAAAATAATTTCATTTTAAATGTATACCTTTAGATGAAAGCTTTAAAATACTGTTATCGTGAAGTAAAAATATAACTGTAAAAATATATTTTATTATACATATAAATAACAACACAATAAAAGACATACATAACCTTTCACAAAAATATTGTCTATTCCAATTATTGGAAAAGTATATTTCAATAGGACTAGAAAAAGTTCTATGATCTCTTCATATTCATCAATTTCAAAATTACTTCATATGATAAAATGCTTCTTTACCCATTTGGAAAAATCATGCAGTGATCCTCGGAAAATGCAGCACAAATTTCATTGAAAAAACCTCATTTGAAAAAAAAAAGAACAAAATATTCATATCGATAATAATTCTGAACATTTGAAATAACAATAAGTAGAGAACTATGAATTCGTCATATTAATTTTAATTGATTGTTGTAAGTGAAATGAGGATCACAGCATTCAAAGAACTCATCAATAAAACCTTAATCGTGACTATCACATATTTACAAAATATAAAGCAAAATATAAAAATATTTTCAGAGTTTGCATAAAAGCTATTATGAAAACTAAAAATGCTGAAAACAGAGAAGTTATACCATAAAATTGTGAGAATATTTGCTGATGTCTTTTTTGCTATACAGTTGTAAATACAATAAGATGAGGGGGGGGGGGGGAGATTTAATAAATTTTTGAGCGACTTTCAACCAAACGATAATTTGCGAGTAAACTTTTACTGACATATCATTTATGATGATTATTTGTAATCTTCAAATTATAATAAACGACCTATACAAGTATATACTTGAATATATACTTTAAAAGCACTGTATAAACAAATCAAAATGCATTTATTATACATATGAGTGAATGTGCGAAAGCGCCACACCAGCAGCATTTTCGCACATGTGATTTCATGGAAATATACATATATATATACACCATGTGTCAATTTTTAAAATGATTTTTTTTTCATTATAATGATCAAAATTGTGACCTTTTAAACAGACAACAATTTCCAGAATTTAATACTACAATCATATCACCTTACGCGTCTTCTTAACTTATCGCAATACCAGTCTTGATTGAACCTTACAGTATTTGTTTTTTTAACAACATTCGTAGATAAAATAGCTACTGATTATTCATACTAATTTCAACATTTCCCAGATTCAGTCTCAGATTCAAATATTTGGTTTAAATTATCAATTCCTCCACCTAATACAATATCATCAGCGATCGTCTCATTTCTAATGAAACATATGGCAGTCTAGGAAAGTAAAACCAATTAGACAAAACAATAATGGAATTATATTGGCGTTTTTGATCAAGCAATAAATAATCATAGCTCTGGAATTTATTCAATGATGTGTATAAATGAGCAATAATATTCTTAAGCAATATCAAAAAGCAAACTATAGCACATTGCATTTTATCTTAAATAAAAACATAAATTATAACTTTGACATATAATATATTTGTTATGTGTCATATAAGCTCCTTGAACACAAAAAAAAAATGTCCTTCAACACTGACTGTAATACAGGAACAACTAAAAAATTTAAAATACATAAAATAATAAAATAAAATTCAAACATTCATAAATTGGTTACATGCACAAGCAAAATATTTTTGTAAAATATTAATTGTTCATAAATTAAAATACGTACATAGACCACTTTCTATATATACAAATTGTATACTCTAAAATAATTACAGCTTAATGCAACAAATAATTTTTCATCGATTGTTCCAGACAAAAAAATCAGACACCAGCTCGAAAATCATGAAGAAACGTGTGTAAGAAAAATAATTATTTGTGTGAAATATAACAAATCATATTAGGCCAATAGTGAAATCGAATTTTGCATTTCCAATTATAACTTGTATCAATAAAAGTTTATAAAGTGCACATGAATTTAAATTATTGACTTGTTTATGTTTGATTACAATGAACCTTTCTATATGACTCCCGACTTTTTTTGTTATTAACATCTATGCAATATAATGAGAAAGTTAAACGACTTAATCGAGCAAATTGTATTTTGATCTAGTATCATTTCATATAAGCTGTAATAAGATGCTGAGAACACCTAAATAAGACATTTTATACAAATATAATTTGACGTTTCTCTTAATAAATTAAATTCCAATTATTATTAACAGAGTAAGTGTATGGTGATTTCTAGCTTATCACATACAGTGAATATCAGCAGCTAGAATCTAGCACCAAGGTTCGTACAAGACAACAAACTAGTCTCTCACGAGCATTAACAGGCATAAAGTTAACAGAATCAACCAAACAAAATATGCAATAGAAATATTAAAATACTGCCTAAAAACAATGCTTTGAAGGAATGATACACATTTTTACATCACTCAATCTCACCGTTTCAACATTATTTAATAATTCCGATCAATCACAAATTCCCTAATTTAAATATTTATTTGGTTTTACAAGGGTCAATGCGAGTTCTATAACGTACCTCGTATTGCAATTAAATAATTTCTTTCATCACAATTTTTTTCTAATATTTAAATTACAAAATCGATTTTTCAACATCGCACCACAGTACTTTGCAGATTCTGCACAGATTAAAGCATGCCGCATTGCTTCTATAACCACATTTAAATAAATCTTAGTCTATGTTTTATCTATATTAGTCATATGTATTCTTAGAGTATATACAGCCATACAAAACACCGTTACGCAAATTGCATATTGGTGTTTTTTTAGTATGCATGTATATAGCACTTTAAAAGCGAAGAATAATAGTTTTGGAGAGGACAGCAGATACTGGGGGAAGGGCATGTAGCAAAGGTGGTGCGTGCCGGAGCAGCTAGCTGGCGAGGTGTGGGGTGACGGGAGGTAACAATACAGAACCTCCACTGCTCGCTCCATTGCTCCCAAGTAATGATCCAAACGAGCTCCGCAGTGTATCTTCAATTAATTTGGCTATTTTTTCTCGGTCCGTCTGAAAGAAAATGATAAAATTAGGTTGTATTATTAATATAGCTAAAGGTCAGTATTATTAAAAATTATAAAAAAAAAACCTCATGAATAAAACCGAGGTGAACTAGCTCCTGTGATAAAATAACCGCAGTATCAGCTCTGGATACATGACAAGTCAGCTGTCGATTCATTTTATCATCCATCCTCAATAAAATTGTCATCTATATAAAAAAACGGTAAAAAAAACTATTGAATACTGATTATTTATTTATTTTGAAATTTATTGTAAAGTTGTGAATCTTACAGTCAATTCTGGAACTTCACCGGGGTCTTTGGCCTTTATACTGCACATCATATTCGTGATACGACGTGTTTCAATATCTAAAGGCTCTGGGGTTACAGATTTCACAGATTCGGCGGCTTCGGGCGGCGATGCAGCTCTAACAGCACCTGAACCTTTATGGCCTCGTCCATATGCTGTTAGTGGATAAATTCCATACCTACAAAATAAATTATCTATCAAATCCAAAATAGTCGAATGATATAAAATATATGTAAATTTTTACTGACTTCACGTCTTCAACAAATTTTTCGAGTTTCTCTGCATGTTGCTGTTGGGGAAGATCTTGTGCGGTGAATTCTCTTCTTTGACCGCCAATTTCTGCCCAAGCTAAAGCAATGCCTTCTCCACCAACTACTTCATCTGTTATAGTTTCCGATATGTTTGCTAAAGAAATAGAAAATAGCTTGATAAATAAAGATGTTAAGGTTATTTTTTTTAAAACAAACTTAAAATTATATGTATACCTGATGTATTTACTAAACAATGTGCAGCTAATAGTTTCAGTGAATGTACTTCAAATAAGAGAGGGTGAAATAAGAGCTCTCTAGCAGATGGCCTTTTTTGAGGATCCGTATTTAAGCACCTTGAGCAATAAAAAAATAAATAAGTTATATTTGTTTTAGAAAACAGTTTTGAAATTTAGAATAAATAAATTACTAACCTATAAATAAAATCCTTTTGTTGAGGATCTTCTAATGATTCAATAGTACGAGTAATATTTTCTTCGGTAACCAGTGACCCACTATCACCGTTTCCTTGAATTTCCAAAGCTGCCATTTCAAGTGCACACATTCCAAAAGAAAATATATCCATAGCAGGTTGAATAAATTGAGCAGCTGAAATGAGATTGAAATAATATTTTTACCTATGAAATATACATGTTGTGAAATGAAAATCGACATATAATTACCTCCATATTCAGGAGCAATAAAGTGCATATTCTTCATATTTTCTCTGCATGTTTTAACATGATGATGAATTGCATCTGGTGCAACTATAAAAATGAAATGTTTTTTTTTTACATTTACGTAATGGTATAAATTAAATATCGCAATATAAAAATAGTATGCATGTTTTATATTTTTATGCTGTGCAGATTCAGATACAAAAATAAAATTTTACATAAATTAAATTTGAATATTACCTGAACCAATTTTAACGAGTCCATTATGTTGAATAAATATAGTATCACATGTTAAATTCCCATGTATTATGGGTGGTGAACAGGAATGCAAATAACTAAAATTTTAAAAATATTATTAAAATACATAATTCCCATAAAATTGATATATTATTTACAGTGTAGATAGAATATATACTAATTTAAAGTCATCGAAATGATAAGTATACGAAAAGAAGTTTCCAAGAATCATGAAAGTCTACAATTATTGAGAAAAAAATTGTAACGAATTATACAGTGAAATTATTTGTACAAATTGAACGGTATTTAAATCAGAGAAAAACATTTTTACGTGATGGTAGATAAATATTACTTGTTTTGAGCGTGTGTCGCTGCAGCCATTTGGGGCAAACAGTTTCACATTCTGTCTTGGTCGTTTCAATTCATTATGCAGTTTCAAATATGTATTTTTTACCTTAGAGCAGAAAGTATTTGAGTACACCATCGCTTCCATGCTTGTAATGGCAATCTTTTGACATTTCGTTTTGTCCTTTTCAAGAATTGTTTCAGCGAACCACATGACATGTACTCAGTCATAAAAATGACCTACAAAAATATTTCGGTTATATTTTCATACTCGTAGACTTTATTTTCAAGCAATATATAAAAATTACGAACCCTAGGTTTATCATTGTGTGTATCTGTCCAATATCTATGAAACTTCACAATATTAGGATGTTCTAACTGCGTCAGATTATCGAAAACTAACTGAATTTTATCTTCTTGAGCTTTAAAATTCTTTCTTTCAGAAAACTGCACTTCATTCCAAACTACTTCTACACCTTCCTCTGTGTCCATAGCCAAATGAGCACAATCGATTCCAGGCACATCTCGCTGATCGACCTGTAACAAATAAGTAAAAAAACCTTGTTAAAAAATTCCAAACATTTAATAATCTGATATGAATGAAATAGTAATGATGAATATTCATATTACTACATTAGCCTTGATAACTGAAATAGATATGTATAGTAAAAATAGAACCACGGAATGAAACAACTACAATAATAATTAAAATATATAGCCTCCAAGAAGAATATGAAAACGATAAATGTATATTGCAAAATTATTGTAAATTTATGGAATTTTGATAATTAAAAATTACAAGCTTCTACTATTTACAAACTAAAATGCAATTTATTCATCACATATTTTTTTCTAAATATCAATTAAAAACAATTTGTACACAATATAAATAAATTTACAATTATCTCGCAATCAGTCATGTAAGTCGTTTTTTCAGGTCTAATTAAACAAACAAGTTTTAGATAAAACTGTCAAAAAAGTGCATATATAAATTTATCAATCGAATTTGGATTGTTGGAAAATACGCTATCCAATTCATAATTATTGTTTTGTATTTTGGCATACAATGTCAAAATTGGACAAATACATAATGTAATAAAAGTTCATTGCACGTTCTCAGATATGTTACCTTTATTGGGTCAAGTCGGCTTGAGTAAACAACTCTCAATACTGATTACCAAACTAATATAAATAAACATCTCTCAACAATACATTCATAATACAGCATTACTTTTCAGCCTGTCACGGTCTAATCTGCATGCATTAAACTCACAACGCACTTTGCCCATGACAATATTATTTGTTGAAAAAAAAATAAAAAGTACTCTCTGTGAGTTATGCGATTTTTAATGTTCACATGATATAACTCGCATTGAATGAACAACATACAGGATACATATGTGCACCGATATGAGTGGAGTAAAAAAGCGCATATTTTGCAATCAAGTCCACGGTGAAACATGCGAGAAAGCTGTAACAAACGAGTTTAACACAGCTTTTGCTTTTTTTATACGGCCACAAAGGCTAGTCTTTGATACTGCATCGGATGGAACATTCCTGGCACGGCTAGACACCCAAACCATCCCACACTTACCGTCTACAGATGTAGTTACACTGACTCATTGTCGGGTTTTGTTTATACCTGATCATAAATTATGTAACTACTATACAAAAAGAATTGATACGACAATATTATTTGTTTAATTATAACGTTTAGACAAAATTATACATTGAAAAACTAAATTACATATTCAAATTCATTACAATGTTGATATTTAATATCTGTAACTCATTCACAAGATAAGAACGTTTATGATTCATATAGAAATTACTTATTCTTCTTATATATAAAAATGAATCGCCGTTCGGTTTAAGACTAAATCTAAAAACCGCTTGACTAATTTGGATATTTATTTTTTTATTTTGTTTGCTTTAACTAACAGGTGGTTTACAAAGAAAAATAAGTAATTTTGTATGGAAAATTACACCGCAACGCCGCGTATTGATTGTAACAATAATTACAATCGGTACACCGATGTGTGCAGAACGCGTGATCACAACGGGCCAACGGGACAACAGGCGCTATTTTAAGATGAAAAAAATCCAATATTTAGAGTCGAAGATCTATCGTTTGTTGACGACAGATTTTCTTATATATGCGAAAACGACGGAACGAACGTAAGACACGACAAAAACGGAACGTATGGTCAGCATAGTTTTAGCGAGACTAACAAACGGCGATTGTAGGTGATACAAAATTCACCGGATCAGCTAGTTTATTAGTTTAACGATCGACAACCGAAGTAGAATCAGCTGTTTACAACAAGAACACTTTTCCAAAACAGCTGAGAGCCTCCACGAGACCTGAGGCCACTAACCGTCTACATCTCTCCGCCGGTGTTTGCCTACGCTTTTAGCGCACCGAGAATGGACCGCTGCTTCGATTGTTCAGCGACGAAGGTCAGCAGCCAATTGTTGCACCATCGCGTGTGGTGGTGCAGCAGACTCTTGGTCGCCGAAGACCGGATCCTGGGCGTTGGGCTCCCACGCGTCGACAAATCAAACGATAGGTATGCAATTGCATGCACATAAATGTGCACTTATAAGCACTCGGAACGGTCTGCGAGAGCTTTGGCGAAACCGCAGCCTCCGTGTCGTCGTGGGCGAAGACGAGGAAGTCGTTAAGTCGGGTACCTTTCGGTTTGACTATGGTGTGGTGTTTTTTGTTTCAGTTTTTTCCTTGAATGTAATTTTTCGATGATGAATACGCTAATCGTACTAATAAACAACGTATTTTTTAAAATAATTATTTAAATTTTTGCGCAAAACTGACCGTGAGATTGTAGTATGCCGTATCCGGTATATAATGAAAATGTTATTTTTTTTTTTGGAAAATTTAACGTTATCTGTATATATAAAAATGGATTTTTGTTAGTTTGTATATTTGTATATAGCCGTTTCACTCCAACACCGTTCGACCGATCGCCGCAAAAATTGGCACGTATATGTATTTTTTGTTGAGAAGGTTTTTGTATCATAAAAATAGGGTGACCATATTTCCCAGAACCCAAAATGGGACGGTCCCCAAAAAAATGTCCTCCCCCTATATAAAAAGTGGCCGGTGCGTCGCGTATGATTGTGACAATACGCGGCCTGCTTTATGTTTCTGTTTTAATGAATTTAAATTAAAAAAATACTTTGATTTAAAATTTTATTCCCGAGCAATGCCAGGTACTACCGGTATTTTATAAAAATAATTATCATAAAAAGGTGTGTATCGTAATTTTTGACTCACAATTTTATCAGTTGGAGTATGTCAATATTTTTATAGTTGTTTCGAACGATGCGTGTAAATATAAAAGTGCAGAAACTTTAGATAACGTTCATAATTATTCAGTTCGATTAAAATAAATATATACTGCACGTACTATACAGATTATCATTTCGAAACCGGTTCAACCGAAAAATTCTAAATATTTCAATTCTCATTAAGAAAAATAAAATTATCATAATCATTAGAATATTTCACGAGCCATTCGAACACATTTCATCAACAATGAATATAAATATGGACATGGTCGCGGAAAAAAATCGAAAATTTCCAGCGGATTTCCTGTCCACGCAGATTCCTACTAGACTCTTGACCGAATCCACTTGGCGAAACCACCAACACACTCCCAGACCGAACCCACACAATCGACCAGAATCTGAAACAAATCAAACACCCATACGAAGCCGATATAGCGAAACCGAAGCAGCATTCCTCGACTAGACCCAAAGCGAGCGCAAATAAACCGAACCTAGACACGATAAACCTCAGCAGATAGCCCGATCTTTCACGGATCGCAGCATCCTCGAAGATCGTACATTAGAGTCATCGGGAGATCCATCACAATCATCAGCCGACGATAAAACGGTCGGATGGTCGAAAACGGTCGCTAAAAAAGAAAAACCACGAAAGAGAGAGACTCTTGACCGATGAGTCAACGGATGACTAAAACGCACGGCCAGACACAATGTGCACGAACGAGGACGAAGCAACAAACCACGTATTAAGTACCGCATATTATGCTTTTTTCAGTACGTGTTTCGAGAGCGTGATGCTAAATTTAGTGTCGAATTAGCCTTTCGATGATATTATGTCGAATTATTTTCGTTTAGAGGTGAATGTGCCAATGTACGGGGGGGTGAATGAGGCGTTCGGATGCAGTGGTGTAGTGGGGCAGGAGCGCACTGGAGCGCCGCTCCACCACTATGTTTCGAGGTGAAGCGCCACTCTAGTATAAAAATTTCACATTTCGAAAAAATGTTCGGAATTTAGCATTAGAGCTCAAAGCTTCAAAATCGAGTATTTTAAAGCATCTGGATGTAATAGAGAAGTTAAAAAAAAGGACAAATAGGTACCACACGAATTGACCAAGTAAAGAAGGGAACGTTCCGAGTGTGGAGTACATGCTCTCGTTCATTCATTAAGCTCAAATTTGATACTTATTTTCACAAAAGATTCGGAAATTGGAGAAAAAAAAATAAAAAAATCGTGTATTTAGGAACGACAGCCGAAATTTCGAACTTAAAAATTGTCAACCCTCGTCAGTTTTATTAGCTTTTTTGTTGCAATTTAGTCTTAGAACGTATGATTTTTTGCATTTTTTTTTCTTTCATCTTACAATTAGAGATATATAGCACTCCACCACATTTTTAGCGCTCCACCACCTTTTTTAGAGCTCCATCACTTTTTTTTAGCACTACACCACTGTTCGAATGCAAAATCGGATCGAATTGGTATGGAGAGGAGTGTGTTATGAGACAGTCGGCGACCGGCGAGCATTAAAATCAGTTTATGGCGAAAGGTGCATCCTGGAATGGGTCGCATGAATGCACAACGCGAAGAAACTGCATTTCCTGCGTCCTGACAAACTTAGCATTTCGCTAGGCCGTAAAACGCATCGTGGACATTCGCTTAAATTTAGCTCGAAGTAGGGTTACCATATGGTATCAAAAAAAGGATGTCTTCTTTTTTCGATTGAAATAAAATGGTTTCTTTTGACCCTAAAATGTTTTTCTTTTTTATATTGTTTCAATCTTGTAAAATTTCGAAGTTTTTTTATATTATCCATTAAAAAACTAAGACATTTATCGAAAATAGATATAGATATCTTTGAAAAATATGATTATACCATTGCTACTATATTATTATAATAGAATACATCATCAAACTCATATATTATATTCGGTTTCATTTTGAAACATCTAAGATTTCAATTAATAGTTTGACCTCATTTTTTGATTTTTCATTTGGTATCCCTAGCACAAAGTGACTCATCATCAAAACCATCAAACAGCAACGCTGACAAACAACTTATTTCAGCGAGATGTAAAATTCGATTCACAGATAATATCATAAGTCACACGGCATTCCTATCACGAAGTGAATCATCTTCGAGATCATCAACAAATAACTTAATTAAACCAAGGGATATAAATCGACCCGCAGATAAGTCACGTTTACTAACTTTAAAATAATTCTCACCACGAAAAACGCACAGATACTCGCGTGATCATATCCATCAGATCGCGATACAAAAACCCAATCTACGCCCACTTTCATCAACCGCAGCTGATACGGCATATCGCAAAAGTGCATTATCGCAAAATTATGTTATCACAACAGCTCTCTAATTACGAAAAATCACGTATGCGCCAAGTCACCGCAAAAAAAAGTAGACCAACTCAACGCAATTCTGAGAACTTGATCGATCTTTCGTCGGAAAATCGACGATTCATCGCCATATCAGAATCTAGATCTGACGAGTGATAAATCGATGATCCGAGAGCCGTTTTGCGACGTCCGCGTTGAATATGGAAGATGTGAAAGCGACTTCTGAAACGGCACACTCTTGTGCGCTGCAGCGATGCACAGAATCCGAGAGGAAATAAAATTTTATTCTGAGACGCTTTCAGCGGCGGCATTCGGTGCAAAAAAGTATATGTGACGGCTGAAAGTGAATGCAACTATCTCCTCGACGAAAAAGTAATCGGCGATTCTTTGGATTGTCGCGTTTGAAAATGCTCGGTGGCTTGTGCGTTTAGAGAATGGGTCGTTAATAAAAAAAAAGAATGAGCGATCGGTTAAAAAAGTTGAGAGTATTCATCTGGACTGTGGCTTGTTGGGAAATTCGATATTAAAATGTGTTATCGATCGTATACGTTTTTTATGCATGCGATGCATTTGAAATATTGATTTGTTGTTATATAAGAATGTTTAAACTTTTTCGAACAAATATTGCCGAATGAAAGTAGTATGTGCTCACTTTCTAAGATCAACAACATAATTCCTTTCGTATACGTACGATGTGTATATTACAGTTTGAGTGTCTACTTCGTTTGTGCACGAATAAACTAGTCCGTTTATACACCTTGTAACAGCTCTAGTCCAATTGTTAATGTGGTACGATAATTTAAGTTGTTTGCACTCAGATAACTCTCTTATGCTAAATATCAATACGGTGGAAATTGGTATGTCAACTAATGAACGAGAAATACGCGTAGTGTCTACACGTCGTGTCAGTTTGAACTTCGAGAGTTTGTTTTGAACACGTTTTCACAACTCAAGCTAAAACGCTA
>JAOXNN020000011.1:378715-391664 GCA_028571205.2 Hydropsyche betteni
CCCGCTGAAGAACACTGCCCCCCGCACGTATCGTTGAGTATAGGGTGATTGGAAAATGTGGTGCGATATCTGTTGCTTGTGTCAATATTTGTGTTCGATTTTGGTTTTGTGGTTTTAATGGAAAGGTATTTTGTGTTGAAGTTATTGAATATGGTTGCCTTACAATAATAATTATCCCCTATGTATAATCACGGATTTGTGTGTGTCTGTCGTTCGAATGACGCTCGCAACTTTTTCACGAATATGGTCTTTATGCGTATATACTTAAAATCTATAATATAATATGCTTATTACCTACTGACTACTGGCTTTGTCTATACGACGTCTTGTGACAATAACAAATGAACTATTTTGATTTTATTAATTAAATATTCAAATAGGGTACGAGCGTCGACTTTTCAGGCATTGAGCAGCCGATGTTAATAACATCGGGCCTATTTACTAGTTATTAATATATATGTTAGTTTGAGTGTCCACTTCGTTTGTGCGCGAACAAACTAGTCTGTTTATTCACTTTCTAAATGGTCTAGTCTAATTGTTCGGGTGGTACGACAGTTTAAGTTGTTTGCACTTAGGTGACGCTCTTATGCTAAATATCAATAAGGTAGAAATTGGTATCTCAACTAATGATCGAGAAATACGCGTAGTGTCTGCCCGTCGTGTCAGTTTGAACTTCACAAGTTTTTTTTGATCACGTTTTCACAACTCAAGCTAAAACGCCAACCCAACCTAACCCAAGCATGTTGCTTATGACATTTGTTTTTAGTTTAGACGCAATTATATGTAGGTAAAATTTGACAGTTGACATTCAAATTAAAATCGATAGTTTGGGTATAAACAAACAAAAGTGAACACTTGAACTGTGTTATGTACATTTATAATTTCCCATTACACTGCCGTCCAGTTGTTCGTTATCCAGTTGACCGTGTGCGAAAAAAAATCATAACAAATCAAAAGAGAATTATCTACAACATTGAACCGACAACACTATGTTGATCTTGGCAACCTCCGAAACAACTAAAAAACCGTCTATTTTCACATTCATCCTTAATTTCGATCAACCCCGCGAACAACAAACAACGACGTTTCGATCGAACCATTCAACCTTGTCCGTTTAGAAGACGCGCGACTCGAAAATAATTACATTGTCGACCGTTTGCGAAAAAAACCGCTAAGGCCGCCGACAATTTCGTATTACAAACTCGAAAAAAACACACGAAATGCCACTTTGACCTTAAAAAGATCTCGACCCGCGGCCATCTGCTGGTTTCCGCAAGGGCCTTGGTGGAGGCTCTGCCCCACCAGAACCGGTGGTTGTCCGGCTTTTGAATTATGGACATCTTGTGGTGTGCCCACTCGGCCATATTAGTACTCCTGGATGTGCCGGTTTTGTCGAAACCGCGAATGAAAACGAACGTTGCATGTTTACGCGGAAAACTGTTCGAATACCGCATTACAAATGTTTTCTGTATATCGAAGCCTTGTAATTGACCGCAGCTCGATAAGGACTATCCATTTATTTTTCATTCAAATATTAATCGAATAATATAATATGAATAAATAGATAAAAATTCGCGTGAGTAACGGAATCTTTTCCGGGAAATTCGTCGATTTTCAAATACAGAAATAGTTATATTTAGCGAAATATTTTGAAAATTGCGTGCGAAAATACGCATTAGTACCCTGAAGAGGGGAAGTTCACACGACAAGCGTTAACATTTTCATTGGGAAAAAAAAAATATGATTAGCATACAAAAACCCCCTCGTCGTGTTAATTACGTCTCGCTGATGATGAGTCAACATATGGCGTCTGATCTATACATAGCATTAATCGCATTTATGTTCGGAGCATTTCAATAGTCAACATCAGGGTTGAAAATCTCAACCGAGAACGGATTCGGAATTTATTAATGATCGTTCAAATTATTTGAAGGCCTGTATAATATATTATTAAAAGGTATCGTATTGTGCGAGTTTTAGAATCGGATTTCAAGATATATACTGCCAACTCGACATTTCCCTATGAATGTTCAATTATTCTCGACGTTGAAATTCATGGTTAAATGGAAAGTTATTCTTAATAGGTGGCATAAATATAACCTGCACTGACATTTATGGGCCATTTTGATGATTGCCTTTCCAATGTGTATATAAATAGAAAAAAAAGTTAAGTATACTATTGATTTAATATCAACGAAATATTATTCGTAACGATCTAATAAACGAAAGGCGATCCAAACATTTAAACCGCAATAATAAACCTTCCGATACAGGTTTTTCACTCCAAATTAGCACTTTTTCATTTCAAATCGGAATCGAAAAATTGCTGATTTAAAATGAAAAATTGCTGATTTGAAATGAAAAATTGCTAATTTGAAATGAAAAAGTGCTAATTTGAAATGAAAAAATGCTAATTCGGAGTAAAAAACCTGTATAACAAAAACCTCTCGACACAAGAGCAAACCAAACAAGCACCTGAACATCCGACACATTTCAACACTCAATAAAACCGAGACCATCTCCACCGTTAACACATTCGGGCCGGTCAGGTCCGTCGCTGACGACACCCCACCTTCACAGCATTCACAAACCCTCGATTATGGAGACCAGCCCGCGTGCACGCGAACTCCTAAACGGCGCATATAAACGCCAATGTTCGGCCCGGTGCTGTACGTAGTACTATTCTAATTCGGCGTGCCGCCCACGCGAAACGACAGCCAAACCTTGAACCGCTCCAATCGATAACGGGCCGATTGTGTGTGTTCGTATGTTTACACGGAACAGACCGACAACTCGTGCCGCATCCATCGTCATCGTCGAGATGACGATCAATGATGGTTGGGAAGTATGCCAGAATCCGAGGGAACAGCTGCCGAAGCGCCGGCCAGAACACATGGAATCTGCGGAGAGACAGTTTCGATTTTTGTCAGAATTATACCGTCGTTGTTTCGACGGAAATAGTATGCGAAATCGTAAATTGACGATGTTTATAAATGTTTACGTGATGCTGGACGTTCGTGCATCATTCGTTGGCTCATCGTCTTATCGGGACGGCGTTCATTGATTAGTTTGGTGTAAACAACGGGAAAAATTGTGATTTCTAAATGCGAGATTCTCGAGATCGATGATCTGAAACTAATGATGTGACACGGAATGAATCATGATTCGCGTCTGCGTCATTGAAATCGAATACATAATTCAAATAGTGTGAAAGCGCTTGTTGCGAAGATGAGTCCGTCCGTTTTTTTTTTGCGACACGTTAATTAATTAATGTAAAAATTTACACCGAGATCCATTACTATTTGTCGATGTACCAAATTAATTTAATTGAGCATAAACAAAATTGGTATCTTTGCATATTAAAAGGTATCGAATGACTCAGACGCCGCGCCTATATTTATCGCTTTTTCGGCGTATCGAAAACACCATATTCAATTCCGTTCACGAAATTTGGACTTTTTCAATACGAGAGACGTCCTTGAGTCGGCTGAAAAATTCAAGCGGCGGAATCAATAAGATCGCAGAACAAATCAAACAGCGACGTGTTTTCGCAGGAATGCATTGAAAACGTCAACGAAAATCACATGCAAGCGTTATGTAAATCGCGACGAGGAAAAAAACCGCGAATTTCGACCGTTTACGAAAAATGCACGTCGAGCGCAAACACGATAAACAAACGTATGAATTGTTCAAATTGAGCCGTCGCGAATTGAAGAGTTGACGAGCAATTGAGGGACCTCGCCGACCATCATCATAACCAGGGATGACCTCGCAGACAAGAAGAAAGGACAATGTTGATGAGCGCAATTCTCTCGAGTGCGATGTAGTGTTTGGGACAGCCAGCCGTGACCTATGACGACGCAGCAAGAGACGAGAGGAACCTTGAAGACGAAAAATAGGAAGCGAGCCAAAGCAGCGGTGAAGGTCTGCGAGAAAGCTAGAAAGCTCCCGATGTGGCGTCGGACGCATTTAGATGATGAGGGAAGTTGCAGAAGGGGTAACTTCACTAATGATTGACAAGAGACCGAGAAAAAGTGAGTGATTGACAGCGATGACTGAATGTAATCATCAAAGCGGAAAATTCGTGGTGCAGTATCGTATTTCATATTGATTGGATGCGGAGTGGAGCTCTTTCGAAAACGAAGGGTAGAAACTGCGCCAAGATGATGATGAGGCTTACGTAAAAGTTAGAAAGCACTTCATACATAATCGTGTTTAGAATTCGGTCGACCAGAAAATTCAGAGTAAAACTTTGAGCATAAGAAACGAGAGTTAACTTAAACGAAGGTCTGCGTAACGCAAAGTCGAGTGTGTCGGATATTAGCGTAGTTGCTCGAATGAAGCTGAAGAAATCAATATTTTTTTGAGACGGCAAGAAAATAGTCTCGGATAAAGTGAAGGTCTCGAAATGAGAAAGCTTTTACTACAATATTTCATATCGAGAGAACGTTAAAACTGGCTCGATGAGTAATGATAAACTAAAGATAAAAGACAGGAAGAAAAGAGACCGCAGTAAAAAACCGCTCATTCAACAAACATAGAAAACCGATAAAGAAACCTCACCAAGAGAAACCTCAAGATAATCAACGAAAACCCCAATCGGAACGTAACCACCGCGCAGATCAAACCCAACAAACAACCTCGCCGCCAACCTTCGAAGCTGCACCAAAGCCGAGAAAGCTCCAGCCTCATATCTCTAGACACTGCGAATCGACGAACGGCAATCGGCAAAGAGACGGAACGGTCTTCTAGTGTCCGCAACGGCCAGTCCGAAATAACTGCGCCGGGGCACCGGTAAATTGGCCACGAGGCCAAGACCAGCAGATTTCGTCAATTGGCACTGATCGGCGTGGCGCCGTGTCCGTCAACTATTGTTAGTCATCATAAACGCCGGCGGGCCGTTGCTAATCGTTCGCCATGTCGAACTCGACCGCTGGATAGCATCATCTGGATCCTGGGTCTGGATCGTCTGGATCCTGGAAGTTGGGGTCCTTCGGTGGGTGGTGTTGAGGGTTTCGATGAAACGCATCGTCTAAAGAGGCGTCGAAGTCGTTGGTTCGATCTTTGATCGCTTAGCGATAGATTGATCCGTGTTGTTTGGATTCTGATAAGGTTGACGCCCTTTAATGAAACGTCCCGATGAAGGGGATCATCTGATTGCAAAATGTCACGAATCAAAATCGTTGGTCATTGAAGTTTGCGATGATGATCTTTAATCGTTTGACAATCGAGTGATCAGTACCATTATAGATCCTGAAAAAGTTGACGCCCTTTGATGAAACGGCCCTATGAAGTCAATCATCTGATGTCATGAATAAAAATCGTTGGTCATTGAAGTTTGCAATGATGAATCTGATCTTTAATCGTTTGAAAATCGAGTGATCCGTGCTATTATAGATTCTGAAGAAGTTGACGCCCCTTGATGAAACTTCCCAATAAAGTGAATCATATTATTGCAAAACGTCATGAATCAAAATCGTTGCTCATTGAAGTTTGCAATGATGAATCCGATCTTTAATCGTTTGACAATCGAGTAATCCATACTATTATGGATTCTGAAGAAGTTGATGCCTTTTGATGAGTACTACTACTGCAAAATGTCTCAATGTAGCGAATCATCTGACTGCAAAACATCATGACGAATCAAAATCGTTCGTCATTGAAGTTTGTGATGATGAATTCGATCTTTAATCGTTTGTTAATCGAATGATCCGTACCATATAGATCCTGAAGAAGTTGATACCCTTCGGTAAGTACTGCTGTTTAACGTCCCAAAGAAGTAAATAAACCAATAGTAAGATATTTTAACGAATCAAAACAGTTGGACATTGAAGTTTGCGATGATGAATTCGATCTTTAATCGAGTGATCCGTACCACGTAGATCCTAAAGAAGTTGATACCCATCGGAAAGTGCTATCGTTAAACGCCCCAAAGAAATAAATCATCTGATTGTAAGACATTTTAACGAATCAAAATCGTTCATTGAAATTTGCGATGATGAATTCGATCTTTAATCGTTTGGCAATTGAGTGATCGTCCGATCGTTAGTCATGGCGGTGTTGAATTGTCCCAATGTCGTCGGAAGTCCTGACGAAGAGTCGATGCCCTTTAGCGGCGAAGCATAATGCGTACGGAAACGTTGCAGCCTATTGAGATAAGCGAATAATCGCATACGCTCGATTTGGCTTCGGTGCCCGAGGTCGTGGAATTTCCTTTGTTCAAGGATATGGTGTTACGTGTACAGATTCGAGGAATGTTTTCGCTATACTGTCCCTTATCGATTTTCCGTATCGAATAATCGGCGATAAGTTTTTACGAGATTTTCCACACATATCGATAATCTATAAGGAAAATTTCGATTCGGAAAATTGTTTTTCCACGAACGGCGCCATCGCTGGCGCATTTGGCAGACGTCGCATTTCTACAATTAATATTTAATTAGGTCGTTTGAAAATTGACAAGTTCTTTTCCAACATAAACATTTACGAAACAACGCAATAAACATTATGTATTATTTGAAAACAATCGACATACCAAAACATTTATAATTCAACAACAAACCGCACGATACGTATTCCCAGTTGAAATTTTCTTCAGCTCATTTTGCCGAATCAGATATCCCGAAAAACTCGGCTGAAAATACACGAAAACCAGATACGTATCGGAATCAATCTCTCCTACATAAATTAGTTAATAAACAACGTCCATGCGACATCAGATTAAACGATGCGATAATACGTTGATGGCTCCGAAGGATTCGAGCCAAGTCTCATAATCCCTCGACAATTAAAATAACCATAGCAGAGCCAAAACAGTACAGTACCCTCTGAAAAGGTCATTGTATTCGCGGATATCGAACGCAAAAAAAAAGTAAACGAGTTCGTTGCGTTTTTCCGCGCGCACGATTTTTCGAAATTGCCGCCGATTGTGTCGTCAAACTCGAAACGCTGAATCGTTTTTCACTTTCGCGTCCGAATCGGAATCGGTGTGTCGTAACGTTTTCGATTATACGAGTTGACGCTAAAATAATTATCGAAACGAGTGTGAAAATATTTTCGGGTCGACGCGGCCAATTAGTACTTAGTCTTTGAGGAGTCGACGTCAATAAAAACACTTGTAAAACTTTCTAGCTTCTTCAATTATCGTACGCAAATTAAACGTTGGTGGAATATTAGTAAATAATTGATTGTAATTGGTAGGATGATGAATATATATGTTACAGTTTGAGTGTCCACTTCGTTAACGAATAAACTAGTCCGTTTATACACCTTGTAACAGCTCTAGTCCAATTGTTAATGTGGCACGAAAATTTAAGTTGTTCGCACTCAGATTACGATCTTATGCTAAATATCAATACGGTGGAAATTGGTATGTCAACCAATGAACGAGAAATACGCGTAGTGTCTACACGTCGGGTCAGTTTGAACTATGAGAGTTTGTTTTGAACACGTTTTCACAACTCAAGCTAAAACGCTAACCCAAGCATGATAATTGACGTCTGTTTTTAGTTCAGACACAATTATATGTAGGTAAAATTTGACAGTTGACATTTAAACTAAAATCAATAATTTGGGTATACCCAAACTAGTATGGGTGTAAACGAACAAAATTTTACACTTGAACTGTAACATATATATTTATAATTTTTAATTTGATTATAAATTAATGGTTCATTACGTTTTACGGTCCATAATTAAAACTTAAGCATACAATACACAACGCATTCTTCACAACTAATTGTGTTTCTAATTTCGGAACAGTCCAATTTTCTTTAATTTAGTCATCGCGTAATCACTCGAACTAGTCACACTGTTGCATTTTCTCGTGAACATAAAATATTTTCGTTTATCGGAATATACACCGATTGCACAATCCGAAACTCAAATCGTGCGATTTCTATAATCCAAAGATAAAAAGGAGAGAATCCCATCGACGGCGATTTCGAAGAAACGCAAACAATAACGCAACACAAGAACAATTACCGAATTAGAACGCGTTCTGAAACACCGTGTGCGACGTCACGTACGCACCACAGGGTCATCATAAAAAAAAAATTGTCCTAAACCCGAAATATAACCGAAAACAACGTGGGAGTATTTGTTGACATCTCCGCGCGAATATTTTCATCGCTGAAACGTGAGCCAAACGTTGGAAGAAATTTCGCGATTTTTTTTTCGAGTCGTTTTTGCATATTTGCACATAATTCGCTTTGATTCGCGCCGTTCTACGAAATGTGTCCGTTTTTTTATGGTTTTCGAACGAAATTTTAACGTTGAAGAATCTCGTTTTGTTTTTGAGATGAAGATGTTGATGATGATGAAGGAACATACGTTGTTTTATCAGCAAATTAACATCTACGTAAAGCGTTTTCAATGTCATTGAAAGTTTGTTTTTTTTTCAACGTGTTCTCTCAATGTGTGATGATAGAGAATCATTCCAGGATATTGAAAACATCAGTCATATTTCATATTAGTTATTCATCCACTGATCGCATAATGTGTTGTTTATCTTTTGAAATTGATGGTAAATGTATATTCTATAGAATTTATTGTGAAAAATATATATATTAATCGAATCGAATTATATATATCGAACCTCCAATTGACGCAGTTTCTCTTTAGCACATTTACGACTTTATTGATTTTCTCAATTAAATTTATATTAATTTGCTGAAGAAACATAAAATAAATGCTGGAAAGTCAATTCTGAGTGATAATAACATCGAATCGAGAGAAATTACAAACTCAAACACAACCAACTTCTCACGTGCAAGCACTCAGATCATGAAATTTAAAAAAATGCGATTCAAACGAAAATTTTCTAATAACCGATCAACAGATTCCTAAATTCTATAAACACCAATTCCCTGACGCTTTTCCCTACAAATCGTCCAAGACAGTTTGTCCAAGCGAAAATTGGTCCAAGACAATAATTATAATATATGCTGTTATTTATATCAGCGAAGCTAAATATCAGCCAGAAAAATTTATTATATAAAGCTGTTTTTAATGTTAATGAAAATTCATAACATTAAATTTAATATTAATTTTTGGACCAATTGTCGTTTGGACGAATTTTCGTTTGGACAATTTAGGACCAGTTGTCTTGGACGAATTGTCGGTGGAAACAATTGTCCGTTGGACAAATTGTCGGTTGGACTAATTTTCCGTTGGACCAATTGTCGCTTGGACGAATTGTCTTGGACCAATTGTCGTTGGACAGGTTGTCTTTGGACCAGTTGTCGTGAAACCATTCCAATCAACACTACGACCTAACGTAAAACATAAAATAATCGACAACACGCAACAATAGGTTTACTTATTTATTTGTTTATTTACGAGCAGATAAGTCGAAATGCGTGTCGGCCGTACGTACTTAACGTACAGGGTCAGTACTTTTTGCGCAGTACGTTCATTGCTCGATTGTGCACAAGTACCACGATTGTCGATGAAAAGTCGCATTGTCGAACAATGATCGAACGAGGATCGGTCAGCGTCCGAAATTCGATTCGAAATTGTTCCGAGTGGAATTTTTCGTATGGAAAACCTAAGCGGTTTTTTTGCAGTACAATGGAAAATATCGATGTGATTCATTTCGATGGATAACGAAACGAGAATTTTAGAGAAATTAAGTATCGATTTTGAAATATGACAAACTGGCATAGTAGCGTGACAGTTTGATATTTCTAATTTTATTAATTGATTTAGTTTTGTTGCAGAAATCGTTATTTTCAATTAAAGAAGTTTAGATTTGAATGTCTACGAATTCGTTAAATTCGACAGTGAACTGTTTCGAAAACGTCACCGAATTTAAATTTTCAAATTGTAAGGACGGTTATTCGGAAAACATGAGTAATTATCTGATCGTATTTTGTATTATGAAAAAAAAAAAAATTACCAGGAAATCAACGGCAATATCGGTTAATCGTTTTTAAATCGCGTAAACATCGAATACACAATAACTACGGGCAATTTGAACGAATCGAAAACTCCCACTAAACAATGATGCATTACGATAAAATTTCACGTACGAAAAATCGAAATCTCGCCAGAATCGAATACGAAAACTTCACGGGACGTTAACACCGCAAGAATCCAACAAGAGGCTTTTGCGGCGACTTTGATAATGAAAAATAAAAATTTTCTCACTATTAAAAACGCACAGTTCCGATTTCGAACGACACCCAAATAACGGCGAAACGTTCTAACTTGCGGACCGCACTTTTGGCCTTTTCCATCCGACATACGACCGGATCGATATCCGAATCCAGTTTTTCCGTTAATAACAAAAAAAAAATCTAGCGTTTTGCGCAATTGCGCTTCTCGCGCGGCAAATTGAAAATGCACGTATGCAAATGTGCGTTCGCCTCGGAAGTCGTCGAAGTTTTTTTGTTCGAATTTTTCCGACGTTGTGTCTTTCGCAATTGTGGAAGTGTACAGTGGCGTGCGTTGTGGAATATTTGTCGTTTCGCAGAGAAAGTGCAAAGTTGAAAGTTTATGAAACGTTCGATGTTCGCATCGGAGCATTTTCGTGAAACTCTTGACGCGTTGCAGAGATGTAGTAATGTTTTTGGCGCTCTTGGCAAATATAAAATTTGGGGCCCTCCCTATCGTATTTTTTATTATTTTGAAAGAATTTATTACATTTTTTTTTTTTTTGAATAATTATGATAATTTTACTCAAAAGTTAAAAAAGAATTATTTTTAAATATGAAAAAAATCTTAATTGTTTCAAAGTACAGAAAGCCTTTATAACGTTTACAGCGTTCCCCCCCCCCTATAATGTCATATTTTTCAAATGCATTTAAATTCAATTTTTTTTAATTTGTTTCAAATGAATTTGAAACAAGCAAATACGTAAAAATTAAAAAAAAAATGTTTCATTTATTGATTTTCTTAAATTCCCCCTATAACGTCAAACCTATCTCGACGTTATAGGGGGGTTTACTGTAATCATTTGAAAATTTTATAGTGAAAATAAAATTTATAAAAAAAAATAGAAATATTCAATTATTGAGAAAAAGAATAGCGCAATAGGCTAATTTTTTTTTTGTTTTTTTTTTATGAACGTCATAAGGTCTTCTTTACCAATAGTGTATAACCCAGAGTCTGCTACAAGATTTATTCCAGTCTAATGAATACATCTTCGAATTAAAAGAATAAACTTAAAGAATAAACGTTTAATAACTATAAAATCAAACAAAATAAAAATTAAAAAATTGTAAAAAATTAAATCAATTTCCAATTTTGAAACTAGCACCGCAGATAAAACATTTTCTTCCTTTTCATTGCAAATTATCTCAAACAAAATACGTAAACGTTTATCGAAATATTTCAAAAACAAACCGAATCATCTAAACTTTTCCATATTCGTCCAATTGAAAAAAATACAAAAGTTTTCTCTGGCACCCCAAAATTCGCGCACCCTTGGCGCTCGCCCAATCCGCGGCTTACAGCACCGCTGCAGTCGTCGGATGACATTAACGATTCCGCCTCCGATTGCCCACATATGCTATGTTATTTTGAACGATAAGAACCCGCCGAGTCGTCGCACGTGGTCTTTGACGTTTGCGAATCTCGTACGTCCGATCAATCGATCGCCCCCCTTCGAGGTTATGACGAATCGAACGGGATCAACGGGGAGGGACTCGGATGACATTTGACAGCGGCGCAGGGCAGCCAACCTGTGGGCGGGCGGCCGCCCCCCACACCCCGTCGACACCGCCCCGTCGAAGGGGCGCAACTCTGTGTGTGCGAAATGTGCGTGCTATGGAGGATTACCTCCTCGCGCCGCTTCAGCCATCTTCCGCAGGGGCTCTCTTCGAGGATCTCGCTCTCGTCCTCGGAGTCCTCGCCGCTCTCCCGCGGAGACTTGCGCTCCCCGCCGGCAGACATGGCGCTCGAGGGTTCGGAGATTGGAACGGTCGCCGTTCAGCGCGGTCGCGGGGGGGACTTCATCGCGAAACACGGGCTCGTTCGATCGTTTCACAAAGTCCGGTTTTGGCGACGGCACAAACGATTCGGACGACGGCCGACGGCCGACTGCCGGCGAATCGGCGGACGACTTCCCCCCCTCTGTCTCGCTCCCCTTCCGCGTTCCCCCCCATTTCGTCTGCCGTTACGATGCTGAATATTATATACGATCGATTTCTATTAACGCTCTTATTTCATATGTAATTTGAGTCTATTTTTGTATCTAATGTATAATAGATTTGTGGTGGGAATCGGCATCGAGACGGCCCGTTTTCCTCCCCTCTCCCCTGGCGGCGAGTCTCGCCCGTCGACCTTGTCGCATTTGCGCGGCCGCAACACGCACCACTCGATAAATGTCCGCGCGCGCCTCTTTCTTTATGGCTACTATTCAAACGGTCAGAATTTTTATCCCATTTATCAGAATGTATTTGACATTGGTCAGAATTTTAATTATGCTTTGGTCAGAATTTTAATCATGCTTTTGTCAGAATTTTAATCATGCTCTTGTCAGAATTTTAATCGAAAAGGTCAGAATTTAAATACGGTTTTGGTCAGAATTTTCATCCCGTTTATCAGAATTTATTTGACATTAGTCAGAATTTTAATCGTGTTTTGGTCAGAATTTTGATCAAAAACGGTCGGAATAAATATTGAAAGTTCAGAATTTTAGCTGGGTTTGTCAAAATTGATATTAAATGGTCATAATGGTCATATTAAGAACGCTAACCTTACTTAATCTATTCTGACCGTTTCGTTATTAAATTCTGACCATTTATTATTACAATTCATCATTTTATTCTGATCTTTTTGAATTAAAATTCTGACCAAAACATGACTAAAATTCTGACCGTTTAATTTTTTGCCTTTCTTTATTCAAAGATTCGGACGACGAATCGCCTCGATGCGTCGATACGTATATATGTTACAATTTGAGTGTCCACTTCGTTTGTGCACGAACAAACTAGTCTATTTATTC
>JAOXNN020000011.1:406663-420351 GCA_028571205.2 Hydropsyche betteni
AAAATCTCTGATTTTTTTTATAAAAAACGATCCGAAACTTTCTATTTTCACATCCGACATTCCATCGACTGAAACACAAAAGTCGGAAATTGTAAATCTAGATTCGTATAAGGGTTCATTACATGTGTAAAGTAAAATAATTGTTATACCGTATGTGAGTTGTTTTGTAGATTTCGGCTGTCTTAAAGCTAATTGATGAAGAGCAATATCGGACGCAATTGTATGTGGCATTATATTTCTTTCTTTAGCTAGATCATGACGTAATTGGAAGAGACTCTGGAAAAATATATTTACATTAACTCCATTTTTTTTAAATTACAGATTTAAAAAAAAATAATACTTTAAGAAGTTGCTTTTCTTGATCATTGAATTTTTCAGTAATGTTTTCATTATCTTCAATTTCGTTTGGTGATGAATTTTTAATACTTAAAGAATTTGTATTTTGTGAATTATCATTGGTTTTATACAATGGTATCATCCTAAAGAAAAAAAAAATCAATTATGTTTACATAATAATAAATATTTTAATATTATAAAATAAAACCTTTTGCATTTCAGTTGCTCTAATATGTCTTTTGTGGGTGTCAATAAAACTAAATCTTTTTTTCCATTAGCTTCGTCTTCTAACCATTTTTCGCCTTTTACATTCAAAAACACAACAGGATACATAAAGTCGCTCGACACTTTTTCTTTTCGAATAAAATTTTCAATTTCCAAGAGAGAAGCTACAAACAAAAGTTTGACAATTTAAAAAATAAAGATTATCTGAATACATATTATATTTTACTAAAATAAATAAAATACCTATAGCTTTCCACCATGCCTCACTTTTAGAGGAACCGGCCCCAAAAATACTACGAGTGAAATACATAGGTTTAATTTTCTTATTTTTAGATCCTTTTAATAAGGCAATTAATGTTCCGACTCCATAAGAAAAAGGGGAAAAACACTTAATTGCATTAAGAAACTTTTCAACGTCGTCTGTAAAATCATATTTTCCTTCCGAATCTAAGCCTTCATATTTGATAAATCCTGAAGAAATATTTCTAAAAATTGCGACAAATTAGTGAATGAATCAAAATTAATCATATCAGAAATATCACAACGTACTTTTGAGAGCAATTATCGCAACAGAGATTTGTATTTTTAGGATTAGGTACATATTTTTTATCAAAATACGATATTATAAAAGTTCTTCGACATACTGATATTGAAATATAATGTTTCATCACCGAATTCAAAGATTCTTTTTGCGTTTGAGTAGCTGATGATGAAAAACCTTTCTCTCGAAGATATCTATCCAATTATCGATATCAGAATATGTTTTTGAATAAATTTACAAAACAAATAAAGATTCATACTTTACCTATGTGTTATAAAATCAGAAGGAGAATGAAACATTATACAAAGGGATGGATTACCATCTCGACCAGCCCTTCCTGCCTCTTGATAATAACTTTCAATATCGGAAGACGCACCATAATGAATAACACATCTAGAAAATTAAAATAATTAATTTTGACCATGTCAAAGAACAACTTCTAAATGCCTGGAAATAACAATGTATATTTAACTTACCTTACGTTAGGTTTATCAATGCCCATTCCAAATGCAATGGTAGCAACAATTACTTTAATCTCATCTCTCATAAATTGTTCATGAACATTTCTCCTTTTATTAACGTTTAATCCAGCGTGATAAGCCTCGGCTTTTATGTTATTGACTGAAATACAAATTATATTAAATGTGTTTCGTTAGAATACACAAATTGAAATACATACATTTTAAAATATCCGCAATTTCTTCCGTCATCTTTTTCGTTAGACAGTAAATGATGATTGAACCGTTTTCAATATTAAAAATCTTGTTTTCGTTATTAATTGCCTTTGAAATATCATCGAATTTATCCGCAGATTTTTTTTTAACTTTATAATAGAGATTTGGTCTATCAAAACCAGTGCACAAAATTTGAGGTGTCCTAAAATTAGACACAATTAAAAAAAAAATACAAAAAGCAAAAATTTGTAATAACCTACCTTAATTTTAATGAATCGACTATGTCTTTTTGAACATTGGGAGTAGCTGTTGCCGTCACTGCTAATATAGGTGTATTTGGAAATGCCCGACGTAATTTCCCTAAATTTCTATAAGCAGAACGAAAATCATGACCCCACTTAGAAACACAATGGGCTTCATCAATAGCTATTAAAGTGACATTATTTGATTTTTGGATATCCGACAGTAAAGAAATGCCTAAGATTTACAAAAAAAAAATTAGTCATCATCCCAATTCAACAATATAACTATTAATTAACTATTAATATATCAAACCATCATCACAGGAAACAAATTCAGGAGTCATATAAACCAATCTATAAACACCATTCAATAAATTATCAACAGTCTGCATTTTTTCACTTTGAGCAGACCCAAGAAAGCACGCAGGAATGTTTGATACCTAATAAAAAGCAAAGTTCATAAAATTTCATACTAAAAATAATCTTAATCTTAACTTATAATTATCACCTCAAGCGACTGCACTTGATCTTCCATTAAAGAAATCAACGGTGAAATAACAACAGATAGACCGTTAGTAAAAATTGAAGGGTACTGATAACACAACGATTTCCCATAGCCAGTAGCCATCACGACGCAATTGTCCCTTCTCTCTACTATGATGGAGTGTATTATTTCCCATTGAAAAGGTCTGAACGAATCGTGGCCGAAGTATTTCCTTAATAATTTCAAATGGTGAGGTGTTGGAGCAGTTATGTCTGAAAATTAAACGTGTTTAGGGTTTGAAGTGAAAATGATAATGAGATCAGTTTATACCTTTGCGATTATCACTAATGGAAGAATTTGCACGATTCTAAAATAAAGTAACACATTTGACAAGTCGAATTTGATTTAGTGAAATGTCGAGGAAAAAATGAATAAACTTACGATGTTTTGTTGGTAGACGGTTTTAGATTCTTTTTTGTCGTCATTGTCTATTTTAATGTTGAATTCTTCTTCTAAATCAGCAAGCTCTTCAACGCCAAGCTCGACATCCATTTTTCATCAAATCGACTTCTCCCGCTTATTCCAAACAACTCAATATACGGCTTGGTATTAACGTTACGAATTTTTGTATTGCGCAAATTAACCGATTTATTTTAATGCGAAATTAACAAAATCGTAAATATCTTTGTTGAAATTATTATTTCAGGTTCCTGAGGTTCAGGAACGTATCTCCGTCGTAAATCGAGGACTATCTGTATTTCATCATCATCTGTATTTAACTGATAAAATTTTCATATTCATTTACTATATGAATATTGAATACTTTTCAATGAATTTAATTCAGATTTATTAAGTTTTATTTCTAAAATTTTTCTTATAAATTAAGGCTGTGTAAAAAATCTTTTTAGACTTATAGAGTTGTAAACACAACAGAAGTGTCACATATGTGTCAACTTACAAATGACGTCTTATCACAATCATCATCTTTATAGAAATATGTAAACGTAAATGGTATTTAATTTTAATAATTTTGAAATATTAAATGTATTACATACTTAAACATTTCACAAAACTGTAGTCCTATTATCTTTTTGTTTTCTTTCCAGAAAAAACAATGAAAACGAAAATATTTTTTGTGTTCTTAATAATAAGCGCATCTTCAAAAGATATATCGGTGAACGTTTTCGGTAATGATAGAGACGGATTGCTGGCTGCCTTTGGTGACTTCAACTCTGATGAATTGACGGATGTATTTGTCACCAAAAAAAATGGATCAGTCCTACAGATATTGTTGGCTAGCGATAAAGAGCCTCTATTGAAAAAAGGTGTAGGAATGGAATGCACCTTTGATGATTTTCTAGTCACTAGTGTCGTACCGGGAGATTTTGATGGCGATGCATTCATGGATATACTTTTAACTACCCAGTCAAAAGAAGATGAATTGCAAAAATCTCTTTACAATGATATACGTATAATTTGGGGTGGGGTAGATAATTTAAATTGTTCATCTGGAGATTTACCTATAATAACTAGGATTAAGGGACAACCTTTAGCATTAGATTACAACCAAGATATGATTATTGATTTATTTGGCATTAACAAAGATGATCTCAGAACTTTTTGGGTATTTAATCACAATAGAACCGCTCCTACTGAAGTACCCTTGAATTCCAATACCCACTATGAAATTAGAATGCCTCATTCACATTCCTTCCTTGATATAAACGGCGATTACATATCTGATCTCTTTATAACTGCTACGCATTGTTTTGAAATATGGCTAGGTAATCCTTATGGGTTTGGATTTAATTTTGCGCGGAAAATCGATTTGCCAATAGGTTCGATGGACAGGCACATAGGCCAGTCTTTGTTTTTAGATGTTGAATTATCTGGGAAATTATATTTATTGTTACCGTATTGCTTTGACAAAGAATGTAGAAATAGCTCGATTTTATTGAACGATGATGGAGTTTGGCAAAACTTAAACGTTGACTTTGAAGACCCTGATCATAACGTATGGGGTTTTAACCCTCCGAATGGAGAAATATATACAGACACTATTACAATGAGAGGCGGTGATTATAATATGGATGGGTATCCAGATTTGTTAGTGACACTGCGACTAGGAACTGGAAATAATTTACAAACGTTTTTACTCGAGAATATTCCTTGTCAGGATAAGGTTTGCGAGTTTAATAGAAAATATAAAATATCATGGAATGCATTAGGGGTGTTTCAGAATGGCACGTTCTTGTCAGTGTTTTATGATTTTTACCAAGACGGTGTATTAGATTATATATTACTTCAAAAAAATGATACGACGAAAGAATATAAACTTTGCGCATACAAAAACAATTTAGAATACGACGCAAACTTTATTAAAGTAATGGTACTGACTGGCTTAACAAATAAAATAGTACCAGTTGCAACGGGTGCTTTAGGCAAGAAAAAGGGCACATATGGTTAGATTTCATAATACAATGTTTTATTACTCATTTTATTCATTTTCACTAATAAACATTATTACTGCAGGAACAAATTTGCCAGGACCTCGAATTTCTTACCATACATTGTCTCAAGAAGGTTTGCCGAGGGACGGTGTTTGCGCTCAACTGCCACAATCTGCACATCACGCATTAAATTTACCTTATTCAATTTTCGGATTAGATAGGACACCGAACTTTGTCGATATCCTCATGGTTGGATTGTCGAATCGTTCCAAGACGTGGACCCAACTAATACCGAATTCTCAAGTGGTCATTATACCAAGACCTCCCAATGATCCTTCGCAATGGAAAGTGCAATTGTTTGTAACGCCTAGCAAAATTATTTTGAAAAGTGTGTGGGTTTTTACTGGAATTTGTGGATTTGTGATGTTGATTGTTGCATTTCTTCATTGGAGGGAAAAAGTGGAAGATAGAACAAATTTAGATGCAGAAGAATATGTGAATACAAACGTAATTAATTCTTAATGTTTGAGAACTTGAATTTCAATAAAAATAGGATCTGAAAATAATAACAGCAATGTTTCACAAGATTTGTATTTTTGTTAAATTTGGTAATTGTATTTTTTTTTTATTTACAATATTTTTCTATAATTTGGACCACAATAACGAATATTGATACAACAGTAATACATTTTTAACCCATTGAGATGTATTTAAGTATAAAATAAAATTTTAAAGCCACACATAGAACAAAATTACAATGAAATCATAAAAAGAATATATTTTGGATCTTAATTGTGGAATCTCAACAGGTTAATTACACATAACATTTCACAACATTAAATTTTTATAGTTAAATTAATTTCCAAAAACTCAAATGACTGTAAAATGGTGAACGAGTCATTTATCATATTATATTTTTCTTTTAAAAAAATTATGTTTGTGTATATATGTATATAATAGCAATATGTAATTATAAAAATGTTTGATAAACATCTTGTCAAGTTATTTACAGATTAAAATCGATTTAAATATTTCACAGCCATTTATTTTTCCATTTCTAATGAAAAAAAAACTAGTTTCTTCACTCAGTATAAAATCATCGCAGTTCAAAACTTATTAAGTCTGATTCATGTTTAAAAAATATGGATTAAGAATTCGTGCAATTGGTTTCAATAACACTAGATTCTCTTATATAAATCTTAAGAAAATAAATAATAAAATATTTAATGATAACATATAATTTAATAAAAAATGTCTACATGCAATGAGATTGCACATTTGCAAAATAGTATTAAAAAATATTAGCACATTCACTGATTATGGCACTACTATTTTTACTGTTGTTAAAAATTTGTTCAATAATATATGTATATATTACACTTACAAGGGGAAGGCATGGTCTCGAGTTCTCAGATTCCATTGAAAATTGGCATACCTATAGTTTACTCATACGGTATTAACATGCCAAAAATTAGGGCGCAATAGTCACGCATTGTTCTAAAAATGGCTTTTGAAGTTTTGATAGCGTTTAAACATCGTTGATTTGCGTTTACAAGCGTTATCGAAACTTCAAAGGCCATTTTTAGAACAATGCGTAGCTATTGCGCTCTAATATTTTGGCATATTAATACTGTATGGTTAAAATTTTCATTGGAATCTGTGTTCCCGAGACTGCAGTCTCCTTGTTAGTACAGGTACTTATAAATAAGACAATTATGTGATTCACTTTTGTGACATTGACACTGGTTTGTAAATAGATATTTAATTCTTTCAAGGAACTGTCGGAACTGAATATTTTGATTAATTAATTCACTATAGAAAAATAAATATAGAAATTTATCGCACAAGTGCGAACATATTTTACACAGCAGACTCTCTGTCAAGTAAAGGAACTGCTTTACGTAAAGAACTATCACTGGTACGCAGACTACTTCCGTTGAATATATTTTTGAATCTCAACCATGGCCGGATAGAAGTTCGAGGCATTTTACGGTCCGGAGCCACTTCTTCCGTCTCTCCCAATCCTTCCAACGATTTCCATTTCTTAGGTGGGAAACTAACACTATTTACATCCCTTTGCTTAAGTTCAGAAGGATCCGGTGCATCTATTAGGCTATTTTTTCTAAGAAGAGGACATGCTTCTGGTATGACTTCACATTTCATCTCTATACCGTCATTCGCATCTAATCCCATCACAGTTGCGTTTCCATTAATAAAACTGTTATTGTTGAAATGTTTTCCAGATACAATCGCTATTGTATTGCATGAATTACTTGGTAGAATATTGCATCTGTCTAGAGAACGGGACGTTTTTCGTGGACGTAGTCTTGGAGAATCAAATCTGAGCAAATCTAGCGACTGAGCTTCTCTCATGCCGAGGTTCAGATCTGGTGATTCATTTTGAATGCTCAGTTGCAATTCTTTTTCATCCGCCGATGATGTTATTGTATTAAGAATTCTCCTAAAATATTTTCAAATTTTCCAATATTACTAAAAGTTAATATATTTTTCATTCAGTTTAATTTTCAGTCTAAATTTTTCAAAAAAATATAATGCAAATAAAATTTTGCATCAGTAGATTGAACAGAACTTTTCCAGTAAATAAAAATAGATATTTTTGATTCGGACTTATCTTATCGTTAGGAAAGATATTTATGCAACCATTAGATTTTTTTTTGTGAAAAGCGACAATACATGTTTATCAAATTTAGTAATTGATCAAAATTATTTTGCATTATAATTGAGTGATTTAAGTTGTCAACAAAAGGTGTAATTTTAAGCATGAAAACATTGAATGATTATTTACTTATTTCTGTAAAGATACTCTTGATCGGGTTTTGGACTAGACCGGTTTAGAGAAAGCAGACTATTTGCTTCCCCTAATCCATGAGATTGACGACGGCTTCCTAAACCTACAAATAAAAAAAAAGTAATAATACTATCTTTAAATTAATAATAATTTTCGAGAAGAAAATCGAAGATAACCTGTCATGCCATATATTGAAGCTTGTCTAGAAACCGTTAACTTTGGACTTCTATGTGGTCTACAAAATAACGGTGGTAACTCTGCTAAATCTACAGTCCGTCTTTGAATTGCTTTTTCATTTGCACCTTCTAACCAATAGGTTTGAACCTAAATTTTTAAATAAAATCGATTGAATTACACAAACAACCAACATTTAAATAGATACAGTATTTTTCAAGTCACATACATCGCCTTTTCCTTTGATACTTATCGTTCCTCTAGGTTCCATATGATAACCTTCTAGTTTTTGTAATGCATCTTTGCATTGAGGCGATATATGTATTTTTAGTGGTTCTCCGTTTGATTCCATTCTACTCGCTGTATTTACTGTATCACCAAATAAACAATATCTTGGCATTGTAAGTCCAACTACACCAGCAACCACTGGACCTATATTCAAAATAGTATTAATGAAAATAAAATCCTATATATCACTATGCTTGTTTAAGAAAAAAAATTACCCGTATGAATTCCGATTCTTAGCTTTAGAGTTTCATTAGGTCGATGTGATATTCTGTGGTTCTTTGCAGCATCAAGTAAGTCTAAAGACATTGATGCAATCTCACCAGCATGGCGGTCTCCGTTTCTTAAAGGAAGGCCAGAAACCTCAAAAATAATATTTTGTTAAAACATTCAAATGAATATATTAAAAAATAAAATAGTAAAATATACTTACGACCATGTATGCATCCCCAATAGTTTCAACTTTGTAAACGTCATATCCTTTAATAATCCTATCAAATATTGTGTATAAATCATTGAGGAAATTGACAACTTCTAGTGGGGTTGATTCAGCAGACATATGAGTGAATCCGACAATATCACTGAAATATATGGTGACTGAATCAAACGATTCCGGTTCAACTCCCTGGCCTGTAGTCAATTTTTTGGCAACTGATCTAAAATTTAATTGAATGTTTGATTTATGCATATTTTAAAAATCAGTAAAATAAAATATAACGTAAATTACTGTGGAAGCATTCTATGCAAAAGATCTTCAGTTTTTTGTTTTTCTTCAAAGACTTGTCTAGTACGTTCACTAACTAATTCTTCCAAATTGTTTGCGTATTTTTCCATCATAATCATCATGTGATCCATTATGTTACGAGTTCTAGAAAAAAATAAATTAGTTATCAATTACAACATTGTTTAATATACGTTTTAGTCGATAAGAATTATTTTAAATTTACCTTCCTCCTCTCATTTTTTTAAGTTTTGATCTGATAGTTTGGAACTCTGGTCTAGCTTCTGGATTTTCAGCCCAACATTCTTTCATGCAATTTATAACGCATTCATCTGCTGTTTCAACATTAAGATCTTTCACATTAGGACGGAATACTTCTTCGCCTGGCAAAGAAAATCTTTTCACACGTTCGATTATATCTGTAATTTTATTTCTTTTTTTAAACTATTCAAGATATAAAAAATATTTTTTATTGATTTATCAATACCTTTTGGTTCAACCGAAGTTATACCGAATGGCCCTCGACGTCCAATGATTTCATATAATATAATTGCAAATGCATATACATCACCCTTTGGACTACCTTTCACAGCACCTGAATTACCGTTAGTTCTTAACAACTCTGGGGCTTTCCAAAATAAACCTTTAATAAATAATTTGTTTAACCGTTGAATGAAATTGAACAACAAAAATATATTTAAAAAATACAAAGAATTGAAACTAACTGCGATAATATTGATGTTCACCTATAGAATCATTTTCAGCTGCTTGCCTCAAATCATGTAATCCGAAATCTGTCACCTACAAATAAACAAGTAAATAAGTAGTATCAAACTTATATATGATATGAAAATAAAATAATAGTATTAAATACTTGTAACATCCATCGAGATGTAACAACACAGTTGGACGATTTAAGATTTCCATGCCAACCTAGTAATGAATTGTGTATAAATAACATACCCTACGAAAAAATAAGAAGTATTTAATTGTTTTTAATTTTTAAGGAATCATATTTTTAGCTTGAGAAAATAAAAAAATACTTTTATGAGATCATGGACTAGAGATGCTACAAACATACTGTCAATTTTGATATCTTCATTTTCTATGATATCCTGAAATTAAACGATGATCCATATATTTCTCGTCAATATTATTCACTCATTGAAAAAATAATACTTACATATAAACTGCCTTTGGCACAATAATCGGTAACTAATGTTATTCTCATAGGCTCTACACAGGCTCCAATAAAAGAATTTATATTATCATTTCGTAATTCACGAAGTAAACGCATTTCCTTCATGATTTCCCTTGATATATCCTGTGAATTATGGATATTTTATATAACAAAAAATACAATCATTATTGAACACAAAATCAAACAAACCTTTTTCTTGGAAAACTTGAGTTCTTTTATTCTAACAACGTTTCCTCTAAAAACGCCGGTAGCCGCAAATACCTGAGCACCGCATCGACTTTCAAAAGAGCCTCCACTAGCTAAGCTAATCTGAAAATCGATATAAAACATGGGATATTTTGAAATATTGTATTTTGAATAAATTATCGAAAAAATTACATACTTTGCTTGGAGAAGCTACAATATCTTTTCCTCTGTAGCCATTAATGTCAGCGGGATTAATTTTCCAAAGTAAACCTTCAATTTCTTGTTCAATTTTCCATTTCCTATATATACTTATTGTGATAACCACTGCACAAAATAAAGTGACTGCTAATATTCCTGCTACAACTAGTGAAAAAATATGAGTGCTTTCTTCAGAACATTTTTCATTATTGAAACCACAAGAAGGTTCATCAGCAGGTTTAATTTTTTGCGGCCATTCTATGGGTAATTTGTAATTTGGCTTGTAAGTCTGCAGAAATAAAATACAATATATTAACAATTTGTCAATTAAAATCAATTAAAATTTGATTTAATAAAAACTTTGAAGTAGGATGCTTATGACTCACTCACTGGAAATTCGCCGTTCGCTCCTTGTTGAAAATGACCGACAGGAATCATTTGGAAATTGCATGTGTAATTTACTCTATTATCTCCTAGAGAACCGTTGTATGGCTTTAAAGCGAGCACAGTGAAATTTCCTTCAGAATCACCAAATTCATCAAGTTTGATTGTAGCACCAGAGATACCTTAAACAAAAATTGTTGTAGGAATATTTTCAACCATATATTAATTTGAATAGTATTATAATTGAATTAATACTTTTGTAGGTTTTGTTGTTTATAGTTTCGATAATGAGGGTTCCATTAGATGCAATTTCTCGAATTCGAGCTGATGTTAAATATTTCACCAATTCTTTTTCTTTTTCGAGTAATTTGTGTAAAGCTAATGCATAAAAATGCACAGCATCATACAAATAGGCAGCATAAATTGAAACATACTGAAAAATAATAAAATAATGATTAAAAAAAATATAATTAAACGTAAAAGAAATATTTTGACAAAATCACCTTCACATATTTACTACTTGATAATATACGTGGAGAAGGAAACTCAAATGGCTTTTGCAAATTAAATGACCTAACTTTTTCAGTGAAATTTTCATAATCATCTCCTGGTGGCGAGGAAACAATAACGATCAAAGATCTAGCTCTTTTAATAAAATCTGTATCATTCTGACAATTTCCTGTTTTTGATAAAACATCTGGTTCTAAAATATTAAATTTAGTTTATAAAAATATTGAAGTAAATGAATAATAATAAAAAAAATTAGAAAAAAAGATAAATTAAATCAAAACCCTTACTCACTCCACAAGTATTTGATTGCTTCCCTAGGTGAATAAGTCAACATATCAACAAATATAACCATGTATTCTCCATTCACAAATAACTGAACTGCTTCCATAATCATCATCATATCAATCAAAGCACTAGGTGTTCCCAAATACACATAAACTGTTAAAATAATAATTTAGCATTAGCTAAAAAGTACATTATAGTACAATATTGTATTTTCAAAACATAAAAATACTTCTTGTTTTGTTTTTCGTTTCTTGAATGACTTGAAACGTGTGGCCAGAATTACAACACTGAAGTCCGTCTTCACAGCATTTGTGAACATCGGAAACTTGCCTGAGATGGTTTACAGTCATGTTATGTTTTTTAGCATGATTTTCCAAGAGTAAAGCAACTTTCCACCAAGCTTCCTCATGTAAAATTGAAAACTGATGCCATCCATAGTATCTTAAAAGCGATATCACAGATTTGGTTACCTGAATAAATTCAATAATAATAAGCATATGATTTAAGCATTTGAATTTTTTGATTATCATATATTGAATAATATAATACTTGTGTATCCGGGGGCTCTGTTCTAGCAAATGTAGGTATCGTTGAGGTTCTATAATCCGAACATTTCTGAAAAAATAAAATAAAATTCAATGTCGATCCTATTAGTTTGCTTATAGATATAGAATTTACTGACATATTATAACCATAAAAAGTGTACTTGATAATTGGTTCTAAACAATTTATCAAAATAAACAAATTCAAATCGGATATGACCTTTATCAAAGACACCAACAATGAAATATTGAAAAAATTGTTTTTTTTTCCACAAACGACAATCCAACAGAAAACCCGGATCAAATTATATGCAAAAACAAGCACCGAGGGCACACGGCACAAACAAAATAATGAAAGTGAAATACATAAAATAATTTAGTACACGAACATTCTTTGTACTGAGACGTTTCGTCTATTTATAGGAGTGTTCCGAGGAGAGAGATAACGGGCGGCACAATGGAAACGAAAACTGACTTTATTGAATGCACGGCGTCGCACACAAAGGGGACTACCATTAAAGTGGGCCGACCGGGCAGCGGACCACCTTGACGAACGTTCTATGGGATCGAGTGGCCAGACTTTGTTGTCGAATGGACGCCAAGGAGGTGGGAGGCGAGCCTGAGGTACTGCCGTTCGGGAAGTCGACAAGTCCCCCGAAGGACTGGTCGACTGATCCAGGTGGGACCTAAACAGTATAGATGGGGGATAAGGGAAATGTGGTCGAGAAATATAAACGAAGTGGACGTGCGAAGTGCTGGAAAGGATAATGCAATACGAAACAATGCGGAGATGGATTGATGAAAGTCGCTCAGAGTATGCAGAAGTGGAAAAGGATTTCGGAAGTCTTCTTCTAGTTGGCGGTGAATGGTTACGCGTAATGATGGTGTAGTGTCTACCGAGGTTTTTATGTTGGGATATGCTTTTTTGTGCGATAATAAGAAAAATTAAATCATCCCTTATGAAAATTGTTTCGTCTTCATGACACATGGTATCAATCATTTATATATTGACGTTGTCGCACGTTGATTTTCAACAAATACAGTAACCCCCCTATAACGTCTGCAGCGTCTCTCCCTATAACGTCATTTTTTAAAATGCAATTAAATTCAATTTTTTTTTTAATTTTTTCGTAATGCACTTGAAAAATACAATTAACTCGTAAAAATATTAAAAAAAAAGAAAAATGAAAATGTTTCATTTATTGATTTCCTAAAATTCTCCTCTATAACGTCGAACCTATCTTGACGTTAGAGAGGTCATTACTGTATATGAATATAAGTTTAACGATGATTTTATAATTTGATAAGGAATATTTTCAGTATTCATCTACTTTAATTGATTAATATTGTAGCGTCGCTACCTTTTTATATGGTTTGGCTGGCAACACCGCGTGGACGAGGGGTAGCAACCCTGTGCGGGGGTGCGCGTACGCACGCGGGG
>JAOXNN020000011.1:420451-431038 GCA_028571205.2 Hydropsyche betteni
ATTTGCATCTAAATGCATGTAAACTGTTTTTCTTAATATCTCCGAAAGTGACAAATGTCGCTTAGCCTTATTTTCTGCCGAACCTCTCATATGACAAAAAATTAACAGGTATCGCTAAAAGACTCATACGAAACTCACATAAGAAATCATGGGTAGGTTCCTGGCCTGAGCCACGATAGCCTCCACAAAGCAGGGCCCCTCTGGTCCGAAGAAGGCGACGACGTCTTCGCAAAGCATGTCAGTGATGACCCTCGTGGCCAACACTGTCTCTCCTCGCGTGTCATTCCAACGCATATCGAGAGTGACATCGGGGAGCAGGACATCGCTATTGTTTATCTGAAATAAGTCGAAAATATTTTTATTTTATAATAGTTTCGATACGAGCAGGAGTGTAGTGGGGCCGGAACAAGCCGGAACGATGTTCCGGCACTTTTTTAAATGTGAGAAAAAAATTTTACACCGGAAGAATTCTTGTTTATATATCGTGCGCGTGCAATCGAAAGAATAATTGAAACAACAAGTTGGTTCATTTCTATATGTCGCCGGGACTGTCCCGTTTTTGTCGTGTCTTTCGTTCGTTCCGTCGTTTTCGGAAAAATTGTTTGATTTGTTCCGTTTTTCCGGTTTATATATGTAATGGTAATTACTTTTCTGAATATGCTGAAAAAAAATTGTAAAAATATAACAAAATAAACCAAAGAAAATAAGTAAATTGATGATTTTATGGTGATATAGTTTGATTGACTAATAATAAGATGTTGAAAAATTTTTCGTCTACGGCGCTATTTTTGCCTTGATACTACAATTGCTTGTTTTAGAAATATTGATAAATCAACCAAAGAAAAAGACTGTTGGAAAGACTGTAGAAATTAAGCAAATTGGTTGTTTTTAGTGATGGTTTGATTGAGAAAAACATTAGGAAAAAAATTTTGGCCTGCGGCGCCTTTTTAGGTTGTTTTACATAATCTAGGACTTTTATATATTTGCTTAACGATAACGATGACGTGCAACACATTTTTTTAAATAGGGGAGGGGGAGGCATTTTTTCGCGGACCGTATTATTTGTTTATATTTTTTTTTTCGGTCGTAATTGTGAACCATCGTAAATCGAGGACTACCTGTTTATGAAAATATTATAAAAACGAAATGTTACCCTTAAAAAATACCCTTATTTGGTTTGATGTTTGATAAAATCTTGAAAAGAATTTCGGGGTGGGGGGAGGGGGGTAGAAAAGTGTTAGCCTAAATCCCCAATATTTTATGGGGAGACCTTGTCTTGCAGTGGACACTCAACGGGTCGACAATGATGATGATATAATAGTTTTGTATGTCGATGTTCCTAAATATTCGTTAAAATTTGCGAAAATGTGAAAACTAAATAAGTCAGTAAAAATTTGTTCTCCTTGAAAATAAATACCGTTAAATGAATGAGAAATATGTCATCGATACGTTGAGTGCCTTCCAATTTTCTCCCATCAATCTTTATTTGCAAAAGTAGAGTACAATATTTGATAAGCTCCACGTATAAGTACAAAAAAGGGAATTCAGAATGAAATTCTATTCAGTTTCCCGATGCCAATAGATTTTTCATATGAAATATAAAAATATTTTCATTTCAATACATCCACGAGTGATATTCAGAAATCTATCGACGATATGACGATTCATCAAAATTCTCCGTTTCGACAGAACATATTAAATTACAAATTGAATATTTAACAAATCCACAATGATATTGTGAAATATTGAAATTCGGCGGTAAAAAGGCAGTGTATTTTCCGAAGAATTTCAATTGAATGAATAAAATAATTCGATAGGAAACGGAGGTTTCGTTCGCCTACCAACATAAACATACATAATGCTCACGAAAGTAGAAGACAAATTAGATTAATTGATCTAGAACTTATTTCATTGTGCGGCGGAAGAAAAGGAACAGTTTTTTGTGACATTGTGATTAAGAAAATTCGCATTTCGATTGTATAATATAATACAATAATTAATTAATAAAACCGCTTATTTTGATTTAAAATGTAAACTTTTTTACGAATCTTTTAAAATTTAATAAATCTACCACAAAAAGATTTCACTATTCTAAAGCCATACAAATTTCAATTAAAAATCAATCTAATTTCAGTAAATAACAAGATTCTGTTGATTAAATTAAATTTCAATAAAGACGCATTGGTAATTTCAAGCCATATATTGGGTAGCCACTGAAAGACTGAAAAGTTTGGAAAAGTCATAACTTGTACATTTTCAATCTTTTTTTTATAGATTACAAAAAACTCCATAGGATTAAAATGGTTATGATTACCAATAACGACTAAAACTCATTTTTTTTCACTGAAAGATCAATGATTGAAACTCAAAGAAAAAACCGGTAATACTCCCAACAATTGATTTTTCACTGAAATAAAAAAAAAACCTAACGAGTTTCAATCGTTATTGGATCTATCTATCTCCTATATATAATCACGAATATCTGCGTGAGTGTGTCTGTCTGTTCTAATGACCCTCGCGACTTTAGATATTCTAATATGGTCTTTATGCGTATAGAGTTAACGTCTATAATATGATGCTTATTACCTACTAACTACTGGCTTTGCCTATATGATGTCTGGTGATAATAACAAATGAACTATTTTGATTTTATTAATTAAATATTAAATATTCAAATCGGGTACGGACATCGACTTTAAAATAAACACACACACATCCCGATGTTGTTAACATCGGGCCTATATACTATATACATATAAAAATGGATGTTTGTATATATGTTACCCTTGCACTCTAGCACTGTTAAACCTTTCACTATGAAAATTAGCATGTATATGTATTTTTTCGTGGAGAAGGTTTTTGTTATATTTTCTTTGTTGCAGCTCCCACCAAGTGATGTTGCAGCATACCAACTTCTAAATTGGTTGAAGTCTGCCAGTAGACTGGCAGGACAATGTCCGCCGGATTCAGCTAGTATCATATATATATATAAAACAGGTTGATCCAACGCAGAAAGCACTGCTTGAAACAACAATAGACAATTTCAACATACCTCGTCGAGGGCCATGGAGAGCGCACCGGAGATGGCGAGTCCCTGCCGGTCCTTGATATCCCCCTTGATGGCCGTCAGGTATCCGACCACGAGGACGGTCTTGTTGTCCTTCTTGAGGGACGCGTCGGTCGGGGGTGCGTCGGACGGGGGCGCGGCGGCCCGGGACGCCAGCAGCGCCAGCAGCACCAGCGCCCCCACCCTCATGGCCCACACACCACTCACCACACCTGCGAATTCAATAGCGATTAGCGTCTCGTATCGATGTCACGGTTCAAGTGTTTACTTTTGTTTATTTATGCCCATACTAGTTTGGGTATACTCAAACTATCGATTTTAGTTTGAATGTCAACTGTCGAATTTTACCTACATATATAAACTATATATGATATAGTCAGATTGTAACGCTAGGTAGTTTCTATCGTTTATATCTGCCATATTGAGCTTTATGTACAACGATTTAAGGCTCATGGATATAATAGTATGCACTTGTGTCGTTTTGGTTTCTGGATGTCACGTCGGTGAGCGCATGCGCAGTGTTCGTGGACCTTTGACAGTTCTCCAAACGTCAAAACGTATCATGCTTGGATTAGGTTGGGTTAGCGTTTTAGCTTGAGTTGTGAAAAAGTGTCCAAAACAAACTCCCGAAGTTCAAACTGACACGACGGGTAGACACTACATGTATTTCTCGATCATTAGTTGAAATACCAATTTCTACCTTATTGATATTTAGCATAAGAGCGTTATCTGAGTGCAAACAACTTAAATCGTCGTACCAAATTAACAATTGGACTGGAGCGTTTAGAAGGTGAATAAACAGACTAGTTTGTTCGTGCACAAACGAAGTCGACACTCAAACTGTAACATCGATACCGGAAGCATGCATTGGTTTACCCTTCGTATCCCAGTGTGCCGTAGAGGAACCACTGCTTCATTGAATTTTTTCCTAGTGTCCCAGCGGTTCCATTTCGACACCACTTCGATTTTTGCGTTACTAAAGACATTTAGCGTTCGTTGGATATTTTTATTATTTCGTTAAGCCTTTATGTCGAAATGCAACCGCTGGGATACTGGCAAAAAAGTAGTGCATTGGTGGTTCTTCCACGGCACCACTGGGATACAAAGGGTTTTAAGGAGCGGCGCGAAAAGGGAAAAGAGCCCGAAGAACGAGGGGGGATGGTGAGGTTTTAGGATAGTGAAAAATTATTTGGGTGTGTGCTTTTTCGTTCTGGAAATTGTCGGAAGTTATGTTTTGAATGTGTTTGTATAAAAAAACTAAAAATTATTTACGGCGCTTTATTCGAGCGGATATTTAATTTTCAGCATGTGATGTTTTGAAAAAAAATAAGAATATCGAAAAATACAAAATTATTCTCTAGAAAAGAAAGTGCAGAGTATTTGTTTTTTTGTTGGTGATGAAAAATCTATTCGTGACGGTTGATTTATTGAACTTATTTCGAGAATTATTAATGTCTTTACTGGAGAAAGAACGAATTAATTTTCCCAAAAATAAATTACATATAATTAATAGCAATCTAAATTCATTAATTTTCTATTCGTATTGGAAATAAATTAATAACGATCCATAATAATTTCATCGAATAAGAAAATATCTTTTTATAAAATCATTATAATACAAACGCAAATGTTTTCTTCGGTGAAATTTTTCTTTGATATATTTCAAGACGAATCAGTTGAAATGAAATTAGTTTGAAAATATGAAATACTCAAAATTTATATTTTTATAAAAGCTTGAATCTTTTTATATTTATTATACATTTCAGTGATAAATGCTACGCTTTAATCAGTAAATTAAATAACAAGCGTCAGGTTCCCCTTAATCAACAGTTTTTCTCAACACGACAATATCTCATAAACATTTCCTTTATTTTCTATCCACATCAAAAACAAAACACGTACAGAAACGGAAGAATGGACAGCTGTTTCTACAATATTTTCGCACTTTCGATCCTTTTACTGTCTGACTAGTACGTGTCCTGTATTGCATGGAACAAAATCATATTCTCGTTCGACGTACAAAATAAATATTAAGCTACCATTCTTATTCTTAGATTTATTCACATAATTTCTGTACGAATAAATATGAAGAAAATAATAATTGATTTGAATTTATGAATTAATGTTGCCAAAATACATACTTGAATATGAGTTCATATGAAGTTGCCTTAATCAATTAAATAATAATAATAGGAAAGATTACAATGAGATGAGTCCTCTCGAGTTAATTAAAACGAAAATTATTCAATTCTCAAACAAATAATTTATTCCGAAATTCTTGGAAATGAATTGGATTTCATCAAAATTTGTTTAATCCTCCACGTTTTCATCATACGTATGTCAAAATAAATATAGCAATTCTAATCAAACGTCTATGCAGCTATTTATTTCCGAATACTGAAGATCGATAATCGTTCAGAAAAGGTCAACAAACAACAAGAATAATAATTAAATTCTATGCAACATTTCATACAGTGCGAGCGGAACTGGAAAATCATCGATGACATAATTTCACCGGCATTTTCCGAATTCGTAAAATGCCGAACGGTTCGCTTAGTCGATAACAGGCGATTATTTATGGCCAATTTACACGGTTGTCAAATAAAAGAAGGCTGTTGAAAAAAGAGATTGTCTTTACTTGTTTTTGTCTATAAGACGTGTGCAGTAAACGAAGTGTTGGTACCAACGGCACGTACAGAACAGACTAAAGAGTGCTTCCAAATATTTCAAAAATAGCATTCGATATTATCACATAATTTCCGCATTATAATACAAATTCAATAATATAAATAAAAATGAATATATGGCGAAATTTGACAGTTCAGCTAATAAAATTTAAGTATGCATACAAAGTGCGCGTAATTCGAAAGAAAACGACGTAAATTCAAAATTCGGTTCCAATGCCAAGTGTGTGTAATTCGAGAGTATGCAAATCCGGAGTGTGAGTATATTTCAACTATTTTTTCATAAATATTTTTCAACTACATATTATAAAAGTGAGCTAAAAATAAGCTAACGGACGAGGCGTTAATTTCCGCGAACAAACATAGGCGCGTTTGCTTTTTCAGTTAGTCAATGGCTGACAATTCACGTGATTTGTTTTTCGAAAATTCATTTCAATACAACGATCCGGCAAAAAGTATGAAAATAATTCTTTGGGCCCTTTTTAATATTCACAAATCAGGTTTTCCTGCGTTCTCGGGCTAAAAATAAAGTGTGCGGTTATGCGTATGCACTCACTTACAGGATGTAATGTGTGCGATCACGTACTCGTTTAAATATGCTGATTCGAAAAAAATAGCACGGATTTCACGTAGGATCTAGCCTTTATCGGGAAGGAAAGTTAATGATAGAATAAAAGAAATAAAAGAATCGAAACAGTGGAAGAAATTTCCAATCACCGTTTTGTGAGTAGGGTGCGTTTTTTCCGCTTATATTTATATCCCCGGAGAAATCTATCGATGAGAAGTTTTCTTAAGATTAGCTCTTATTTGGAAATGCTATATTAACTTTGGTCGATTGATATATAAAAATTTTTCATATTGAAACGATGAATTATAATACATATTCACTCAAATCGACTAAAAAATATAATACATTAGCGGTAGTATCCAGCGTTGCCCGGGCTCCCGATTCCCGATTCCCGTTGTGAACACGCGTTCTGCACACACCGGTGTATCGATGCATTAAAATTGTTGCATTGTTGTTAAATTAATTATTTTTTATTTTAAAAACACATTGAAAACAAAATGCCCCTGATTGTATTCAATCTTCACAACACGACTGTCGGACGGATTGCGGAATGTACCGTCATTTTTCATCATTTTTTAGCTTTTATTTAAGAATTTCCCCATTATTTTTCTTCATAAACCACCCCTTAGTTAAAGCAAACAAAAGAAAAAAATAAATACACAAATCGATCAAGCGGTTTTTGAGATTAGCCCAGGCAAAATTTCTGCCGCGATTCATTTTTATTTATACATATAGATTATAGATTATGTTTTAAAATAACAATTCATATAAATATTTAACTAGTAACAAAACCGCATCAATAAAACACTTATGGCACATGCACTCAACACCAATTTTGAACTTCGACTCGTATACGAATAGATCCGAATCCTCAGACCATCCGGGACACTAAAAAGACGACAATGCAACAGCAAAATGATGCAAAAATAAATCGTGCGCGAATCGAAGAGCACAAAAATAATAAAAAGCGGTCAAATTATCTCGACTGGTTATTTATAATATATAGTGGCCGCACGCATCGGGAGGCTTGTGTTTCTAAAATAACTATGACGCAACAACTGTACATTATCACTTGCAGTGTATTATAACAAATAAATAAAATGTATAATGTGTTGGTGAATCGGCTAATCTTTATTGAAATCGTCGGGTGTTCACGAAGTATTTCGCGAAATCAACATTGATATCGTCCTCCACGATCGATCGTCTTGTACGTGGGACTTTAATAGTTTCTCAATTAAATGGTTTTTTAATTCGTCTCGCAGGTTTCTTATCTCGATTATGACAAATTAGTACGAGTTTTGCAACTATGTACGCGAGCTTCAATTTGCATTTCGTTATTTCTGCATTGGCCTTTCTCGACGTTTCCGATACCGGGCAAAATTTATTTCGCGTCTAGCCGGTTCAAGTTTAACCGATTTAGTATTCATGTCCGAGATGTGTATTTCTTTGTGCGAAATTGTACCTGTAGTGTTCTATTGAAACGAGTCTACTAATTGATTCATGTCGACTTTGAAACGCTCGTTTGATTCGAACATAAATGTGGTTTTCCAAGATACACGATCGCGCAACGACCTTTTTTTTTTACGATTTTTTAAAATGAGAATAAATCCGAAACGAAAACAAATCGATTTAATAAGAGTCGTCTGTGCTTCGAGATTAAGAGTGACGTCTCGGCTCGGTGAAAATTTCAGCGGAACCTTATCGCGGTATTATTTTTAGCCCGAAACGATAATGGAGTATTAAAATGTAATAAACAGTATCAGTTATTTACATAATGTATAATATAGGCGAGCATTTGAAAATAAATAGCTTTTTAATTTAAAGCAAAGTATGTAGGAAGTGAAGCAGATCGACGTCAAGTCTCTAGGTCGTGAAACTGTTAAAAATCTATTACGCATTTTAAAAAGTTGTTCATATTCGAAAATTAGTGTCAATTCGGATTAATATGCAATCAGATCGTTCGAAAGGTAAATGGATTTCGTTTTCGAAAAATTTCTTGTAATAATCGGATATTAATAACAGAAACATCAAAGTGCACTTCGTTCGGGAAAACACTCTCATTTAGTTCAGACGCTAGTTTTGTCAAATAACTCATTGCTAAGAACAATTATCACATTCGACACTTATTTCGTCTTGCATTTACTAGTCTATTTTTACATAGAAGCAATTAAGAAACCAACGAACGGACCAATGGTAAGTCCAGTCGCTATTTATGTCACAACTCATCTAATTATATCGGTAACATATTCATATGTGAAACGAGCGTGTGAAAAGAAATTTTCGTTTGAAAAGACGTACCCGCAATGTGCACGGCCACGTATGTATTATATTATAATATATAATCGAATCCTTTGGAACTATTCATAGGTTTCTTCTATGGGGGATTTTGCAGATTTGCTTTAATGTAACGTCTTATTTTCACATTTTATTTTCGATTCATTACTAGGCTGACCATACGTCCCGTTTTCGCCGGAACTGTCCCGTTTTTGTCGTGTCTTTCGTTCGTTCCGTCGTTTTCGTAAAATTGTTTGATTTGTCCCGTTTTTCCGGTTTATATATTTAATGGTAATTACTTTTCTGAATATGCTGAAAAAAATTGTAAAAACATTACAAAATAAACCAAAGAAAATAAGTAAATTGATGATTTTATGGTGATATAGTTTGATTGACTAATAATAAGATGTTTGAAAAAATTTTCGTCTGCGGCGCTATTTTTACCTTGATACTACAATTGCTTGTTTTAGAAATATTGATAAATTAACCAAAGAAAAAAGACTTGGTAGAATTTAAATTAATTGATTGTTTTTAATGATACAGTTTGATTGAGTAAAACATTTGAAAAAAAATTTTCGTCTGCGGCGCCTTTTTTGCTTGTTTTACACGATTCTAGGACATTTACCCCTAAAAAAGTACCCTAGGTTTCGATGCCTATAACTAAAAACATTATTACTTCGCTATTTTAACAAAAAAATGCGCAACACATTTTTTCATATGGGGAGGGAGAGATGCATTTTTTTGCGAACCGTCCTGTTTTGGCTTCCGGGAAATATGGTCACCCTATTAATTACACAAATATATTTAGTTTTTAACGTAAATACATAAAATGATCGATTTATAATGAGCGAAATTAAACGATGTTTTGGTGATTATTGCAATCATTTACATCGAATGCGTTTCTAATGTGATTCACACGATTACAAAAAAAAAAAATTCAACAACTCGAAAATACATTAAAAGTTCCTCTTCAAAAACAAATCGAATCATCCAAACGGACAACCCACTTTCGCCGAAAGGTCCTCCGCCATGAAAACATTTTGTTTTCAGACCACCTTCACAATAATCGGCGTAAAGTGGAAAGCCTCAAAACGACCTTCACCTTCTCCAGCCCCGTCGAGGGAAACGCACAGCTGTACGGGACCGTTAAACCTCGCATTACACACACATTATAATATAAATGGAAATGGCTCGGCAATTTGCCGTTTACGGCCCGTTTTCGAACCCGAGGGTCTCTCGCGGCTAAATAAATTGCGGACACTCGTTTCAGAGGCCGTCTTTGGCTCTGTCCCATTGCCTGCAACGGAACCTGTTGGGCGTTTTTCACTTTGCCGGTGTGCAATTTGTCCAGCTGCGGTCCTGTAGAGCCGCTCGTTATAAGGCTTTTGCGCGTATGCAAATGAACGTGTCGGGAGAGATGTGATCGTCGATCGTTGCGAAGTGTGCGAGATTGTTTGGGGGTTGTCGGATGGTTGTGGTGGTTTCGATTGGGTGTACACCTGGGCCTCGTATAAGACGGTTTTATATAACACGGATGTATAAATTGTGGCATATTTTTATACATCACGCTTTATATAACGCGATTTCAGGAAAAAAAATTAATATGTTTGATTTGTACGTTCATGAAATGTGCCGTGGCATTAAATTAGAATTTTTTTTTTATTGAAAAGGATCCTATAATAGAAAGGAGTTTGAAATTCAAGAGGGAATTACAACGGATTTTGGAACCTTATAAGGAAATACGTTAAGATTTATACGCTAAAAACAGACAATCGCTTATTACTGAATTTTCGAAGACTAAAACCACAAGAAATTCAAAGTCCTCCGATGATGAAAAATTATGAGCGATCTTGAAAAAGAGTAAAACATATAGAATTCTAAGTGGTGGTGATGATGAATGAATACTATATTATATTATTAAAGTTTTTTTCAATAAATATGTAAATGCATATTTGTTTATTTAAAAAAATAAAGTACATATTCATATAAACTAT
>JAOXNN020000011.1:440537-485893 GCA_028571205.2 Hydropsyche betteni
GGTTAGCGTTTTAGCTTGAGTTGTGAAAACGTGTTCAAAACAAACTCTTGAAGTTCAAACTGACACGACGGGTAGACATTACGCGTATTTCTCGATCATTAGTTGACATACCAATTTCCACCCTATTTATATTTAACACAAGAGCATTATCTGAGTGCAAACAACTTAAATTTTCGTACCAAACAATTGAACTAAAGCTGTTTTGAAGGTGTATAAACAGACTATTTTGTTCGTGCACAAACGAAGTGAACACTCAAACTGTAACATATCCCTAAATAAAATTGAATGTATGTGTGTAAGTTATTCATGCTTTACTTCTTATTCGATCACGATGAAATTTTTCAAATATGTTGATTACGCATCCAGGAAGGTTTTAGTATCATTAAAACCAATTTACAACTCGATCTGACGCTATTTCAATATAAAAAACCTAAGCATTCGAAATATAATAGAAAAAAATATAAAGATTAGAACAAAAAAATTAAACCCGTTCAATAATACACCTCACGTACAACATTAGTTGATATTTATGGAAGGGCGCTAAAAGTCGAACTTTCCCTAAAACCCTAAAGCTACATCCGGCTAATTCTTCGACTTTCGAGCTGGTGAACCTCGATGGTGATGTGTATGTATATATCCTCGGAAACTGGGTCGATATCCGTTATCGCGTCGTCTCAACGTACAAAAATAACACGATGTGGTTGTGTCGGCGTGCAGTACTCTCGCTGGCTTATCAAAAACCAACACACATTCCAAAAATTACTAATTCTGTATAATCGTGTGTGTGGTCTGACGTACGTTTTTCGGATGCCGAATTAGCGACGATCAATATGAAATTCGGAAAACGAAAACGTCTGATTATCAAATATGCGAAAAACTGTCGGCTTCAACTTGACAATTGGATTGATTGTGTGTGTGTGACGTATTTTCGAAAATGTCAATACGTGTGTTTATCTCGTGTATAAATAAAGTATCGCTTGCTATTTACATCGATTTAAAATTTTACCATTCGAAAGTACAATGTGCGTCAAACGACATTTTCGGCCAAATTGACAGAACGTTGCACAATACTTTCGATTATGCAATGTGCAAAGTTGAAAAATAAAAATTTACAAGAATATAAAACGAGATAACAATCAAAGTGTCAAAATTGATCGAAGAAATATTTAAAACCTATATTTTTTAATGAAAGAATTTTTTTTTTAAAGAAAGTATTCATCCAATGTTAAAGTACACTTGAAAATTTTTGATTTCAATCGAATTGAAAATGATTGAAAAAAAATTGCGTTGAAATTAATTATTCAAGGAAACATATTCATTCTGAGGTTGCGCAATCAACGGACACAATATATTTTCGAATTTCAAATTGTACAGTGAAAGCATGAAAACAGACGACCAACTACACAATATGTGATATTTGAAAAATGTTAAAAATACACTCTGTGTAAACGAATGCGCTGATAACGTAGGCGAGCGCAGACTGAAAGTTGTAAACTGCGCAAATTGACCACATTTACTGTAATAATAATGTAAACGTTTATCGTAAAAATTTTACTTTCGCGAAATTAGATGCACTTTCATTTTTTTTAACAGATTTCAATTTATCAGTGCGAATTGTGAACAACGAATAAATTAGAAAATTCACGCCCGAAAAGTGAACGTTGTACAAAATATCGGATGCCACGGTTAAACTTCGGCAAGATACGTGATATCAACGTTAAGTAGAAAGCAATACTATAATAATTATCAGGTTAACCTTTTTTGTTTACTGCTTTACGCCAAACAATAATAAACAACAATTTTACAAGATAACGTACTACGCGCGTACTACAAGAGAAACTTGGCAATTTTGCGACAAACTCGACAATTTTCCTTGAACGTCTTTCGAACTTTTCTATGGAGAGGACTAGAAAAATATGTACATTTTTATGAAACTCGAAACAGTACATATTTTCATTTCGAACTTTTCGAATAAAGAATCAAGCAAAAGATGTAAATTTCGAACGTTCAAACGATCGACCTTTTTATATAAACATGCAATTCGTCTGAGAAATAACATAAGGTATCACATTAACGTCGATTGATGGATGCGAAATTCTGAACTTTTTCTAAAACGTAAATAAAACCTAAAGAAAAGTCGCACAATGCGTATATACTGATTTATCAAAATCAAAGAAGTCACTTTATAGAAAGGCTATTTATACTAAAGTCGTTTTTTTACGAATTCAAAGTCTCTTATTATAGTGAATTAAGGTGCGTTGTCACTTTTCACCAATCCATTTCGAAGACAGATTCATGTTTTCATAGAAATAACGACATCGAAACATTCTCCAAGATAAAATCCAAATTCGACCACATTTAAAGACAATTATCATCGACAATTCGCACAATAAACGTGACAAGCAAACGTAACCAAACACATGAGCAATTTTCGACTTTTGTTTTCGACATGGGCTCCGAACAAGGCACAACGCAACAAAAAGATATTGTTATAAACATTAGGGCAAACATTTGTTCAATGCCGAGCGAGCCTATTTATACGACGAGGTCACCACATGTGTTTGCATAAATTCAGGAAAAACGTGTTGATACGTACCGAACTGTTCAAAGAAAAACGGCTATTTTTAAGAGAAAGAGTGCACCGTTTCCTTTTTTTGCTTTGATTCGGAAAACAATTGCGAAAATCAAACATACAGCCTCCTTGGCGGAGACCTTCTCGAATCGCTCTTTGTATGCTCTTGTGTGTTGTTCGATTCTTTTAGTGACGTAGTGTCAACAAATTGACTCAACATGTAAGAATATTGTATAATATTATGTATGAAAATGGGCGTTTTAGTATTATGTAATTTCAAGATGAAACAAATATTTGTTAGTATTGAAAATATGAGGGTTTCAAAGGAGTTTCTATTGTTGATTTCGTGCTGTTTTCCGAAATTTCGTATTATTTTTAAAATGGATTATGAAGAGAAAAAATCGAATGAATATCTTGTAAGTATAATTTAATATAATATATCTCTACAAATTTAAATAAAATATTTGAGTTAATATTATTCAAATTAAGAATTTTCCAATAAAAGTCGAATGAATACATAGACTAATGAAAATTTGTTTTACGATTTCGTCATATACAATTAATTGTTTATTGAATATGATGAAATATCAAAAAATAAAAATGTATAGTTGGCAAGAAAAATACGGAAAACATTTTCTCGAATCACCTGATAATTAACCATATATTTAATTTTGAAATCAAAATAACGAAAAATTTTCCTTGATTACATACAGTACTATCGTCGTTATCTTTTATGCAGTTTTGCAATTGTCGCGCAATTTAATTTGAATCGAAACGGAATCGTCATTTTATTCTCATTTACTGGCGACGATTTGTATTCACGTCTGACGACAATTTTTCTCCAGATCGTAATCAATTATATTCATATATTCAAATTCGTGTTTGCGTTTACCGTTAATTTGACAAAACAGACAAGACAAGCGTCACATATTTGTACTGCGAACTAAACAGACAAACGAATCAAAGTACAACAAACTCGATCGAAGCAAAGTTCATTGAAACCCACGAAATTTTGAAGGTGTTTTTAAAATCATTATGAAAAATTATGCATACCATGAACTCATCAATCATTATTTTTCATAAGCATTTTAATTTTTCATATAAAAAATATCGAAATTCAATATTTGACTCATGACTCTTCAATCAATTGTTAAATACTTATGTCAATGAACAATGAAGCATATATTAATATAAAATATTTACATAAAAATCCAATCCTATTTTTACACCTAAGATACGTTCCAGAAACTAACACGTAAATAAAAAAAAAAACGGTGACCATATAAAAATTGAAGATAGGAAGATAAAAAATATGAAATGTGGAAAAATTTCGACATATGAAATCATTAAAAATCATCGAATTTTTTTTTTTAACATCGATAATTGTACACTGGCCTACAGCGAATTTTACCATTATGGTATAATAATACATTTTTTATACCGTATTAAAGTAAAAAAAAAAAACAGCAAAAAATATAATCACTTACTCTTCTTTGAAGCCAGTTATTTCGGAACCGTATAAAAAAAAGATTGAGTGTATACAAATTAATATACTCTTTCACTCTTATTTAATATATATATATAAACTCAAGATATTATTATTTTAAAAAGTAATTATTTTTAATAGAAGTTGATTGTATCAAATTTCGATCCAGATTCAATAAAGATCTTCGTAAGTAATCCGAAAAAAATTAAACATAACCCTTCAAATACCGTGTTCTCCCGAAAATAAGACCTATTGAGGAAATATCCGACAATGTGGTACTTGTGACTGGTTATCACAGTGATTCTGATTCGGTGCTTTGTGCATAAAATTAAGATTTTGTACAAATATATATTTTTTAATTTGATTTCTTGGACTTTATGTAGTTTAATCTGTTAAATTTTTGATAAAACTTATATTTGCATATTTTTGTTCGATTTCTAACCCTTCGATTTTTTCATTAATTAAAACTTTGTATTTTATTTAAAGAAAAGCGTTTGAACTATTTATTTATGAGCAAACCATTGTTGAATGAGATATCACATGTAATTACGAGGAGTAGGTTACAAAATTAATATAAGGCTACCATTTAAATGGTCAGAATTTAAATACAATTTGGACAAAATTTTTATCCCATTTATCAAATTTATTTGACATCGGTCAAAATTTTAATCATGTTTCGGTCAGAATATTTTCTTCAGAATTTTAATCAAAACGATCAGAATAAATATTGAATCGTCAGAATTTTAAATGGGTTTGTCAAAATTTATATTGAATGGTCAGAATAATTTTAAGAACCCTAACTTATTCTGACCGTTTCGTTATTAAATTCTGACCGTTTATTATTTTATTCTGACAATTCATCATTTTATTCTGACAATTCATCATTTTATTCTAACAATTCATCATTTTATTCTGACCGTTTCGTTATTATATTCTGACCATTTATTATTTTATTCTGACAATTCATCATTTTATTCTGACAATGCATCATTTTATTCCGACAATTCATCATTTTATTCTGACCGTTTTTGATTAAAATTCTGACCGTTTTTGATTGAAATTCTGACCATTTAATTTTTTGCCTTAACATAAGACCAGATCTTACTTTCGGGAAAACACTGCATAAAACAACCATAAAAACCAACATACAAATCCTCCGTGAGCTCTTCTCTAACTTTTTTCCTCACTTTTTAACACCAAGTTTTTTTACACACACAAAACACAAACCGCGAATCAACGAGCCGCATTTTCACGACCAAAACGAGCCGGCACTCTTGCGAAAGCGAACCGCGGCAAAATTCAAATCGGCCGAAAACAACGAGTGCTTTTCGGCACCGGTCAAACGGCCGAACGGCAAAAATAATTCCGCGCGCGCGAAAATGACTAATGGCGCTTTATGGGTGTAATGCGCTCGCCCGTTCGCGGAACGGCTATTTATAAAACGATGAATAAATAAAAAGACGGTTGTTAAAACGACGCGAGAGTGTCATGTGTGTGTGTGTAAGTCGTGTTCGGTTGAAAAGTTTGAAGATTATAGGATTTGTGTTTGATTTCGTTGTCTTGGCGTGGATTCGAGTTTAATTAAATTAATTCAAATTAATTTTCTTAAGTTTTCGTATTTGGAATGAGTTTCATATTTATTTAATTAAAGTTCATCATAATCGTATACATACAATGTCAATTACGAGACAAGGCCTTTCCGTTGGAAATTGTGAAGAAATTGAATGTCAAAGTGATTCGTTTTTAAATAGATAAATATAAAATTACGATTATATATCAACCATAATATATATCGCTGAACTTTTTAAGAATGAAGTTATATTGCTTGCTTCTATTTATTTTTTTTGTTTAATCAATTTGATGAAAAAATATCATAAGAAAAGTCTAAATATAATATATGAGCATCACTTTCGTGTAAGGAATTTTGCATGTTTCGCAGAAAAAATACATTAGAGATTCCTTTGATCTTTTTAAGGATTCACATGGCAGAATCCTTTACATGCCTCGTCTAAGTATAAAACGCGGTTACTTTGAAAAACAAACGCTTAGTTTTATCATACACTAAACTAAACTTTATCCAGCGAAGAAAAACGAAAACTTACAAAACACAAACGAAAAAACTTTCGAAAGGGCACGCTGCGAACAATGCGTAATGAAAATTCGCATTTCAAAAACGTCACGTACCGGGAAAACGCGGGAAAATTAAATAGTTCATTTGACAAAACCCAGCACATACAATAGACGATTCTAAGCTCCACCATTATTCAGGTTTATGAAATATATGCGGTAAGTTCTTCACATACATTACGACTTACTGCGATTACAGATATATATATATATAATGAAATTTTTGAAGCTATTTCAAAATTTTCTCTAAAATATTATAAAACAAATTTATACATCAAAGACGGCATCCGTTTAACAATTAATTCAAAACTATTCCATACTAATCTATCAAATCCAAAACTTTTCATTCCATCGTAAAAGCCAGACACTGGATTTGACCACGAAACAATATCGATGGGGTGGGAAAACTAAGAGCCACGGGGGTGGCAATTAGAGCCACACCCGTCATAAACGTTTGATGAAGACGACGGGGGTGGACCACACAAACCGAAGACGACAAAAGCCCAGTCCGAGGGTAGGTCGGCCGTGGATTAATTAGGCTATTTGTTCCCATGGAGCAAGAGTTAAGTGTCTAGGTGGCCCAGACGAGAGCAAACATCATTCAGACTGCTGGGCCCAAAGCTAAATTATGCCCAATTGAAAAGCTCGCAAAACAACCCGGGGAATTTTCCAGCTATGCGGAATTATCCGACTTTTCCGCGCGCCGGTGGAAAGTTCGCGATTGGTGTGGCCGGAGATGTTTGACTTTGTGTTGTCGATGTTGCGAATGTGCGCAAAAGGGTTTTCTTTATTTGAATTCTCAGAAAAATGATTTACGGCTGGTAGCAGATGTTTCAAAGTCGCAATGAAACCATCTGTCTTTCAAAAGTTTCGTTTAGATTGTGCGGTGACAATTTCGGATGTTTGCAAAATCAAAATAATCAACCGTGCGAACGATAATAGAATGGTGAATTGACAATTGTGTATGGAAAATAATTTGAATGATTATATTTTACGATAATTGTTAATAAAATAATATGGAATATTTCGATTTAAACTATTCATAAATGTTTGCGAAAAAGTTCACTACGTCGATCATGAAACTATCGTTGGTACATTAAGAATTTTTTCCACGAAAACGAAACTGTGGGTCGCATACAAGTGATCATAACTCAAGCACACCTTGAACGACAGGTGATTAGGCTTTATTGGAGAGAAAAATACCGAACGTCGCAATGTATGTAACTTAACCAAACACCGACATATTCGAACGTGTTCTGTCAATATGGACATACGATATGCCTTTCTAGGACGCCGCGGATCCATTTCCTCAAGAGTTAATTGTTGAATATTGCAAAAATATATATATTCATATATGAAATTTGAAAATGCTATAATAATTTTTTTTATACAACCGCAAAATAAATCGTAAAAAGGGAAAAATCATAAGGCGATTGAATTGCATTAAAACAAAAAAAAAACATCCATTTGAATACCGACATCTTAAACATTTTACGGAATTTCACATTGACGAATAATATTGAACCGAACCTAAAAATTTCAATACGCAATATAATTAGGCTGACTATACGTCCCATTTCGCCGAGACTGTCTCGTTTTTGTCGTGTCTTGCGTTCGTCTCGTTTTCATAAAATTGTTCGATTTGTCCCGTTTTGCCAGTTCATACCTCATACTTCTTTAATGACGAATTCAAAATTAACTGAAATAAAAATTCAAAACATGAGACACTTGTTTATTCTATTACTTATTCTGCGAACGATTATCATTAATATTATTTTTAAATTTTGATTCATTCCTCTGCTAGAATTTTTTTAGGAATCCAAGCGATTGAAGGTTTTTTTTAATAAAAAAGGCTTTTGGTGATTTCATAACCTCCTAAAATACAGAATTCTATAAATACGAAAGATATTTATTACCAAATCGTTGCCAGAAGATTCTTGATGTGAATTGATCCAATTTTGAGAAAATAGTTTTGAAAATCAAAAAAGTTATAGCGTTTTATTTGTTACAAAAAAATAGGGCATTTCGAATGTTACAACCTAATACATGAAATATTGTATTTAATTTTCTTTATCTGCGTGAATATTTCCTTGCATACGACAATTGTAATAATGCATATACATATTTATATGATGAATAATAAGTATATATTCTTTTACTATATTGAGAAAAAAAATTTTGAACTTTCAACATAATTTTTTTATATAGTGGAGGGGCATTTTTTGCGAAGCGTCCTGTTTTGGGTCTCGGGAAAAACGTTCACCCAAAATATAATAAACCTCATTAAAAAACTATATGATTCGAATCCAAACCCAATCAACATTCAACCCCACATTTTCTCTTTTGAAACACAAATCTCAAATAATCTTCAAAAAAAACCCACACAAAACATGATCCGGCGACATTTACCAGAATCTGAAGGTACGCGGACGGCACCTTTCATTGCCCATGTGGCGCAAGCAGTCACGAGTTTATCTAAAGGGCAAACGGGCCTAACCTCATCCAGCTCGCGGGTCAACGGCAAGGGTCTACGTTCTGGGATAACGGGAACGATAAGGTCCGAAACGGTGTTCCTTGGCCGCCGGAGCGGAGCAGTGTCACATTCGTGTGATGTTTGATTCGCGCGAAATTCAATATCGAAAAGGTCAATCCGGTTACGGTTGTCCAATAATGGCGATTTTTTAAATTTTGAACAAATTTGGAATCTTATATATCGAATTAAGCCTATTCAATTTGATTAAAATAAAAGAACTTCGTTAATATTCATATAAAAAATTTGAAAATTATAATTTTTGTTGTATTCGAAATATTTGTTTAGTTTCATGGGTCAATGTTGAGTTTGTAACAACAGTCAAATATGATTTCGGTGAATTTCTAAGTACATCTGTTTAAATATCAATGTCGTTGTTGAGGTTCTGTAACGAGCTATATATAGATACTATAAATTACATAAATGGTTTTCTAACACACAATGTATTTCCTGAATAATGATACTTGAAAAGAAGACGAGAATTCGACTACGCGCATGAATCACGTGAATGATTAGTGCGGTCGTATGTTTCCTGTGTTAGTATGAATAGTCTTTAATGACGTATATATTAATCACAACGATTTTTTTTTATGTAAATGAAAATAAAAATGTTTTTAGGAGAATAAGTAAGGGAGCTTATAAGCGCAATATCGTTATCTACGAAGAAAGAAAACCTTTTAAATACTAATTTAAGCTTTGTGTAATCTTCCCCTTGAAAAATGGAATGAGACTACCGAATTCTAAATGAGTAATCGAGTTTTGTACGAAAGAATTTTTTTTTCAGCGACATTGTCAAGAAGGTTCACGATCCTTCGAGGGATTTAGAAGAGTTTTGAGCCTCGAATATAATATAGGGATTTTTTTTTCTTTTCGATAAAAAAAAGCTCTTGCAAATTATATCAGCGAAAAAAAGGGATGACTCGCCTAATTAACATACAATAAATTCCACATAAAAAAGTACAACCAGAATTTTTCTCGAATTATCATTATTGAATAGTCTCCTTTTTGTACATTATAAGCTTCATTACAACCGAAAACCTGCCAATTGAAAAGGTTTTCCGTCGAACGAGCACTACGCAAATACGTTTTCGCAAAGGGAAACGAAACTTTTCAACAGAAAAAATCAATTTACATCACATTATTGCGATACGCACGAATATCATATTACCGAGCAAGTTTTACAAATTCGAATTTCGCTCATTACTAGAAGCATCGCTCGAACCAATTTCCGTAGTGCGTATCCAAAATGAAGGAACGATTCCAACTTGATGGTAATTCGTTGAGAATATTCTAAATTGTGAAAATTATTTCTACAACTTTAAGCAACCCTTTCGCCTGATAATGCCGAATTGTGACTTTGGAATTCATAAATTTCATGGATGATTTTAAATTGAAAACGGAATAATTGTGCTAAATTAATATTGCCTCAATTATGATTTCATAACGTAGAAAAAAATTTTTTTTCGAAAATTATTATGAAGTTTTTAATGAAAGCCAATTTATTCTAGATGATTCGAGTACGAAATAAACTTGAGGAGATTTCATTCATTTGTAAATTAAAAATATTCACCATTCAATTTAATGGACGTATTCAATCATAGAATAAAATTACAGAAATGAATGGAGACGATGGGAAAATATGTACTTTCAATATCGGGACTCTTTTGACTGAAGACGAACACGGTGGCAACTCAATTACGGTAAAAAATAAAATAGCAGCCTTTTACAAAATGTTGAACAGAAAATGTTACAAACTTTTAAAATCTATGAAAGCAGCAATGAGTTATTTCAGCAAGGCTTTCAACTAACATCTGCTACACCATTTGATAAACCCGGTTGGGAATAACTCTCGTTTTTTTATTTATAATCACAAATGTCGTCGGATATTACAGTACAATACCATATTTGTCATAATCAAAACTTAAAATGACTAGAATTTATTTCCATTGTTCATATAAGCACTGTACTTTTACGGAATACATACGAGCATTATAAATGTGAATCTATTTATATCTACACAACAGAATTCTACCCTTTTCTATTCCTTCCAGTGAATCTAATTAACCAAGTTATCGTGAACGTGTTTACATTTTAAATGAGTCAAATATCGATCCACTCTAAATTTTACATGACTAATTAATTAATCCGCACGACTTCTGTATGCAAATCTATCTTATTTTTCGAGATAGTATTTACAACCCAAATCGAAACACGACATATAACCACACAACAAAGCGAACCGAGCCACAAATCAGCACAACAACAATGGACGCCTTCCATGCGACAACGCGACAGAAACCATAAATTAACACAACAATGTTGCATTTGATCAAATATTTCTCCACATCGCATGTTTCGAAGTATCCGAATACCGTTTCTTGTAAGTGATACTTTCGTTGAGGATTGTATCGGATTGAGTTTTTTGTAAATTTAATCGTAGTAGGAATGTGTATTCCTATGTGTTATATTAATATGAAAATGGCGATGGGTTGGGTATATGATAAAACGAATTGAAAGTTAATGGATGTTTGAACGAACGTGAGATTTAAAGATTAAGTGCATTGTTAAAAAGCTTTATAAAATACATAGGGCGTTTTTTGGTGTTGAAAAAATCTAGGCTGTCTTCACATGATATTTCAGGAAAAATTAGTTATGTCCATTTAATTATTGAGTGATTCTTTCTAAAACTAAGCCGGGTACGAAATTTTTTGAATATTCTTCATAATATTTTAAATCACGCATATATATAATTTTTAAGCCTCGAATTAATAAACATCATTAAAAAAAATGTAATCGTTTTACTTCGTCCATATTTGTCTACGATCGAATTTATTCGATGAAAACTAACAAGTGCTTAAATTGTATTAACATTTGTATCTTATTTTATGTATGTAATTAATCGACATAAGTCTTTGATAATTAGATTATTCATACGATTTTTCGAATAAAATAATTTATAACTTAATAATTATTCACTGTACAATTATTTATTATATGTATACAATAATCCTTTACTCCCCAAATCAAAAACTTTATCTGGCAATGAGTTCGTCGAAAGTTAAATATTATATTTACACTCGATTTTAGTCAAGTGCGAAAATTTTATCAAGTATTATAAATCACGATATTAATTTTCAGCAAAACTCTTAAACGTTGTTCTAATTTCCATTTTGAAATAAATCATGAATTTTTATAGGTAAAAAAATCATTTTGGCACCCTTTGAACCGCGCCCCGATGCGCACCATATTTTACCGACACTTGACATATCTTCCTTTTTCAAATATAATAAAACGTCCTTTTTTCTAGGTTATTTCGGTCAACTAAAATTTTTAAGACTCATAACTAACTCGTCAAATATTTCAACCTTCGAGTGGGCGCGTTGACGCAAAATTCATGAAAAATACGCATTATCGCTTCTCACACTTTAACCACTGAGTCATCAGCATCGAGATTTTAGCTATTCCAGGATCAGGGTCTCTTCAACCTATAGACGTACCGGGTGTGCTTAAAAGTTGTTGTTATTCATTGATATTTGGGAATTTCCGTTAAAATCTCTCAAAACGCGGTGTTTGTAGATCATGTGCACTGGAGAAAAAAAGAAACTTAGCATCAATGAAGTGTTGCCATTGCCAGTCCTTTACTTGCAAGAACCATTCTGCAGTTGAGGTGATTTGCAATGATTGTAAAGATGAAAATATTGATTCTGACTAATATGTCGATAAAATATTTTGTTTTTGTTGAAACGAGTGTTGTTTCGTTCTTTTTTTATTAAGAAAGTCAAATATATATATTTTTTTAAGTACTGTCATTTATCATTTTTCATAACCTAACAGCAATTCCTTAACATTTATATAAAGAAAACACCATTTACATTGAGAATTTATTTGATGCCCCCGCTCGAAGGTTAATATTTATAAAAAGACACCATATAATAACTTTCTTTCAAACATTGAATTCAATTTTCAAACTCTCGTCGAAATTCATCAATTTCCACCCGATCAAACCAAACTGCAAATAACCATCATATCCAAATAACACAATCCATGCAAACACCGGCAGTTACGCCCGACCGGAACCGCACCGCTCCGCAAGACCAAAACAAACCACACACACAAGACCAAAACAAACAACACACCACCTTCCCAACGACCGACCTGCCAACGAACAACACACAAACCCAACACGAAAGAAGACTCACAACGAAACGGCGACGCGAACCGCCATCTCGCACACACACGTACCGTACGTGCCCTCGCGCACGCACAATCGGTTTAAAAATAGATTGCCAGTTTTGAAATTTTTATTTCTATTTACGTCCCGCCGGCTCTCGGCAGTGGTCCGACCGCTTTTTCGACGGCTCGCCGTCTCCCGGGACCGGCTCGTGTCCTGCGAACGGCCGGCCGAATCCTTGACCGATTCGGCTCGTCCTCTTTCGCGGGAGGACTTTTCGCGGTCTATATATAGCCGGGGATGGGCCGATTGTTGATCTGGCGACGGTTAAGGGTCTGCCGGTTGAGTCGAGTCGGTTTGGGCAGGGGTTTGTGTTCGGTGGAAGTGTCGTTCTATGTGGTGGCTGGTGATCGTTAAATGTTGGTTAGGTAAGATGGTTGAGTGCTAGGGATGTTAAATAACATAAGTGAATGCAAAGTTTGAAGGAAATCGATGCTGTACCCGATTTGAATATTTAATATCGCCTGTATATAATAGCGGATCTTTGTGTGTTCGTTCGTCTGTGTGTCTGTTCGACGACGCGCGCGACTTTAAAACGATTCGTCGATACGATCATTTTTTCGAATTGAAAAATCGCAGTCACCCGGGATTCGAACCCGGTTCGTGTGTGTGTGTGTGTGTGTGTGTGTGTGTGTGTGTGTGCGCGTGTGTGTGTGTGTTCGTTCGTCTGTGTGTGTGTTCGTTCGTCTGTGTGTGTGTTCGTTCGTCTGTGTGTCTGTTCGATAATGCCCACTTGAGTCAATGTCTTTTTTTTAAATGTGTACTATAAAATTATTGAAAATTATTCTAATATGGTCTTTATGCGTATACACTTAATGTCTATAATATCAATTTTCGTAGAGCACGATAGATGTCGCTAATAATAAATTTAAATAATTAAAATAAAATATTCCAATCGGGTACGGGAATCGACTTTCAAATGATTAAATATTTTCACATTCTATCGTTTTCCGTTTCTTAACAAATTTCATTTTATTTTTTCTATTTTAATTAAAAAAAAATTAACATTATATTGTGTTATCAATATATTTCTTCAAGCTTCACATTCACAGCCGATGTTATTAACATTGGGCCTATATACTAGTTTAATTAATAAAATCAAAATAGTTCATTTGTATTGTCACCATTACGAATGCGTACATATAGGCCAAACCAGTAGTTAGCATCATATTATAGACGTTAACTGTATACGCGTAAAGACCATATTAGAATATCCATATCTTTTATAATTTTAGCATAATTCGAACACACACATACAGAAATCCGTGATTATATGTATAGGATTAGTTGGCGAATGTTAAATTTCATATTCGAATGGGGCGTTTTGATATGCGTGATGTTTGGGGGAAAAAAGGTTCTTTTGTGATAAAAATGTGTCGAATGGAAATGTGAAAAATATTTCATTTTTCTCTATATTGTGAGATTTTATGCGTGTTGTGTTTATAGGTGTTTTATGGTTCGACGAAATTGGAATTTCGGAAATTGAAATTTGAAATCGAAATTTTTGGAATTTTGACATGTCAACTTAGAGATCGGTATTTGAATTGGAATACATATTCCTGCTACACATATAAAATTAAGGAAGAATTTAATACATAATAGAATTTCTGACATGATAGAAATTAATCTGCGAATGACTTTTTTTATCATAAGGATAACATACGGTGCTTTCAACTAAAAATAAAAAAAAAAATAATAACAAAGTTACATGTTTTCAAAATCTAATATTTAAAGCTAGTTTACAATGATGATAATTTAAACAGAGAAAGAACCACGGAACCAATCATTAGATAGGACACATATGAAAGCAATCAGTCTGATATGAAACAAATCTATTTCAGGCATCCTAATCATCTTATTGTAGCAGATATAGTAAAAAAACGAAATTCTTCTATAACCTGAGCAACCTATAGAACTTTGTATATGTTTGAACTGTTCATATGTTCATCATGAACATACAATATAGTATAATAAAAACTAGAAATCAGCAAATTAAAAAAAAAATGTTTATAATAAATATGCTTCAAAAAAATATCATTGATCAATACATCATTGTGCAATTTATATGCACGTTCTCGACAATTTTCAATGTCGATATATCAACTAATTTTTTACAAACCCAATTAAAATCCTAATCTATGCATCTCATCTAATACGTACAATTCCGATAATGAAACACCTAATTTATCACAATTCAATCAGTCCGTCAGACAAGTGCACAAATTCCAAGAACCGACAGCAAGTCTCCGAAACGACTTCCCAACAATTTTCAAAAGACCATTTACAATCGAGAATCATCGAAGTAAGGCTGGTCGGTTACAAAACGCAGTTGCTGATCGGTGGCTAAATTTAGCTTAAACTTTAACGAGATCAGCAGCCGCGGCGCCACCAATTAATTCGCATCAAGCATATTCGCAATTGTATCAACGAGAAACAAGTCTCGAGATACAGACCCTTTGAACGAGATAATGTCGTGTGGGAAATGGTAGTTGTTCTCCGAAGCGGGGTAAAACAATGGAAGAACGTTTATGAACCAGGCTGTTCGTGACGTGGAACAAATCGGTGTCGATTGTTGCAATGTCGCTATGACATTTTTAGAAGGTTATATTCGCGTTTGAAACAAACAATATGGGAGATAACGAAAAATTCTTGGAGACGAGTGGGATTTTCTTTATAGTGTGAGGATTCGTTAAAATAAATCAATTTCAGTTTTTTTCGTAAAAATCTTCGAAAGAAACAAAAAGTACAAAGAGGGACGCGGGTCTTGAAATTTGGATCACGTAATATTTCAGATCAATAAATGGAACGCGATGAGAAAATTTTTCATGTCACTTTTTCAAGCGGAGGAAAATAAAAAAAAACTCGCAATAATCTAGCGAGAAAGTCGTGTCTTTAGATTGCATCGGAATTCCGCTTGTATCTTTTCGATAGATCAATTTTCAAATTTGACAAATATAAGAATGATAAGAAATAAGAAAAAAATGAGTACCTATTCAAAATACTTAATGATTCCCAATAGATTTATTATATAATATTATAGTCAATATATAATACAATTCAGATGTTTAGAACTGAAAGGATTCAACTTTCAAGTTTCGTTAGACATCAATTTGACAAATGACAAATTGATATTAAAGATTCGCAACTATTATAATAGTTATTAGTGAAGTGCTTGAAAGACGATTATTATGTTCATTCATTAGTGAAAATAAGATATTGTAAACCCATTAATTTTAGAATATACAGACGATACAGATTCATTTCTAAATATATCAGATTGAAATAAAGAATCATATACTCATGATTCACAATGAGAATATCAGAAAATGACCGTGCAAATTCAGTTCATTCATAATACTACGTATAGTATAATAAATATATGAATGAAATATCGACTGTAAACTTTATTAACTCCAGGAAAATCGTCGCAAAAGAAGACCCGAAATGAGAGTTCGTGATATTACATTTTCAAAATATTCTAAAAAATACGCTTTTGAAGTGATCATCTTTCAGTTTTTACGGTTTCGCAAATACAACTTCAATCTGGGATAAAAAAAATATTTTCATAAAACTTTTGATTACTTTGCTGTTGATTCATGCACAGCTGTATGCATTTCAAAGAAATTTCGGCATCTGTGTCCATTCGTGTGGAAGAAATTAAAAAATTATTTTAAAAATAAATGTAATGAAAGAGATTTAACTGACTTGCTTACCATAAATTCAAATAACTTAAGTGAATCTGACGCTATGCGAAATAAATTAAGGCGTTTTTCAATAAGGACGCTCGAAATTTGTTAGCAGTCATACTTTTAAAGTGATGTCTGCCAAATTTGTTGTCAATTTTTTAGCAGTGTACGGAAAATCGCCATGGAAGGTTATAGCGTTGAACAACGTGTACAAATTATCAAATTTTATTCTAGATTTTAAAATCGAGCGGCCTTATTGAAGGACTTATTCAAAGGTGCTGCAAAGTAAGCCCATGCTTAAGGCGCTACAAAGTGCTCTATATTAATTATTTTATATAAAATTTAAACATAAAGTGCACTTATTTTGAATAAAAATTTGTAAATTTCCGAAGAAAAAAGAAATTTTTGCGTTTCGAATATTATTGAAAACTGTTGTTAGGATATTTTAAGGTCTCGAGACCGATTTTGAAAATTTTTAGTACCCGAATTTTTAACTTATGTTTCGAATAATTTTTAAAAAAATTTGATTTTTGTGTTAAGAAAAAAAAAGTTTTGGCTCGAACACGAAACGAACGAAAATTTTTGAGATTCGATTTTCAATTTTTTTCCAATATTTATAAAACAAGAGAGGGGGTCCCCCAAAACTAAACCTACCTAAAACGCCACACACCCTCGAGCCGGCCCCGGACCCCATTACAAATCAACGTATACAACACTTTTCCATACACTTTCCTACCGTCGATTCATACATCACTCTATATTACGAACGACCGAGCATCCATCAAACCCGAACCCCATAAAACTCAAAGCGAGACCTCCCCGCGAAACCCACCGCCGAAAAAAACCATCAACCGCGGATGACATTGCGATTCCGATCGACCCCCGGCTCCCGTGTGTTTACTTCGCACACTTTCCCTCCTCGGCAACTGCACGACCAAAACGATGGTCTCACGTTCAGAAATAATCTGGAGGATGGCCAAGCCGAGGGGGGCGACCGCAACATACAAATGAAAAACAAACACACTAGACGTTATTGGACGCCGAAACGTATCGGCGGATTCGTAATATGGCGACGATGCCCCCCCCCCCCCGCCCCCCCGAGGCCATTGTGTCGCAAATTAATCGAGAATGTATATATATCGGAATGTGGTGTAGGGTTGTTTCGACTTTTGTGTCTGATGGAAATTTGGGTGCAGGGACGTGTGTTTCTCTTTGGATTCTGCGTTGTAATTTCGATGGAAGAATTTTAATTAATTTATACGTTACAATCTAAGTGTATTTCTGTTAAAATATATTTTATTTGACCCATATAGCTATTTCGTCTGACACAATGGAAATATGGTTTAACTGGTCAGAGTCAGACAATGTGTATTTTAATGTCAACTAACAAGCCAGTGTTGCCAACGCCATTGGCGAACCGTGTCGAAGTCGCACGTATTTAGTGATTGAAAATTTGAAAAAAATGATTATAGTTAATAGTTCAATGTAATATAAATATAGATTGTGTATCGTTCTTGAATTTTTGAAAAAAAAAGAAGATTTATTCAAAAAAATACAAAAACAATAAATATTGTTAAGTCGAGTTAGTTACATCAAGTAATTAAGTATAATTTCAGTAGTTTTCTAAAATTTTTTGAATTTTGAATTGTTTTTCAATAAAATAAGATCATTAACATTGTAATAAATCGGCAATAAGATTATAATGGCACAATAATTTCACTTGCCCACTAATATGGGCCATCAAACGTCACTTGTCCATTAATATGGGCTCAAAACTAACGTTTTGTGATGAATGCTTTGTTGAGATATTATATTATTAAAATCTTTACAATAATAAGATGTAGAAGTAAAATATATACATTGTTTAGTACAAATATTCATTTAAAAAATCTGAACCGTCAAAAACTCATCTGTCAAGTTGAAAATACACTTTAACTAGTGAGCACCAGTTAAATTGTATTTTCGTCTGTTGAAATATACCTTTACTAGAAAATTTGTATTCAAATACAAATTATCCAAAACGTCAGACAAAACATACTTTAATTAATAATGCACTTTGACCATAACATATATAGTACTGTTGGGATTGAGAAATAGGTTTGTTACTAATAATTTATATGCTGAAAGTTATGTATTGAAAAAATTAACGGTTGAGTTATGCGTTATCGCGAATTGTTATAGAATTAATTAATGTCTGTCAATGAATGCAAATACAGAATTTTAATAAACATTTATCTATGAATAGGTAATAAACATTAAATTGCAAACGTATATGAAACAGATGTGAGATTTACATACCGAGAGTGAATATAATCAATTCGAAACATTTCATAAACTATATCAATCAATTATTATATACTAAATTTTAATTAAAAATTAAAAAAAGAACTCACCATAAGTACGATTCCTTCTTAATTTTTGGGTCAACTCAGATCAGGAGGTGTCTCCGAAGGCAAGATCATCGTAAAAACACATAGAAACAACACTGTTTTACTCCTTTCGCCAAGTGATATTAAAAAAAGCACTCGATAAAAGAATTTAGCGTACGTAATTGGCGAAAAAACGAGCACACTTCACACGCTGAAAATCCAACACTTTTTCCCCGAAGACTATTAAATCTCCGCCGGGAAAATTCGCCTCTGCAACACTGCGAAAAGAAAATTCAAAATTAGAGCCGAGCCAATTGTTTCGGTCGCATTTTCCGGATCGATAATAATATTTTGCTTTATAAAACACTAGGCTTGTTTATATCGTATAAATTTTCGCGTCGCCCTTGAGTTTTGCTGATTTAGTGACCAGATATTACTGTTAGAGCGCTTTGCAGTTTTGCCAAAGAATGACAAACTTCAAAGCCAAACGGTATAAAAAAATCCCGGGTGCTATAAGTGAAACTTCTATTTGTTTTTCTAGTGTAATTATGTTTTGATTTTTTACGAATATAAATACTTTGGATAAATAGCTTTCGATTTTTTATATAAAAACTAGAAACGGTGCAATGGACTAACATTTAAATTGAAATTATATTTAGAACCGTATAAATTGAATTTATTGTAAAACCGCACATTTCTTAAATGGAAAAATCTCAATAAAATAAACATGAATGACAATTATAAAAATGAACGAATGCCCGATGACAACGCGAGTATGTAAATGCAATAAATTAATGGCTCATGCGTAATAAGCGCATACCTTTTGCAAGTGGCACGTCGTCCATTTCCATTATATTATATTATATTGTATGAAGTTTTTATCCGAGTTTATTTATATCGAACGCGACAAAAGAAAAAGGAAAAATCGAATATTTGCATTCGATTTTATAACGATGCATTCCGAGGCCGAATATATTTCGATTAAATTGTCGCGACCACTTTGTACAAACATGTTGTTCCAACAAGAAATATGCGTATTTAAACGATCGAATAAAGATTTTTTTCACCATGAAAATTTATAGTTTTAAAACGAGAATAAGCGAATTTTGTTTATACGTAACTAGTCTGATATAAATAGCGCATTAGTGTATAAAAAAATATCGCATACTGCTAGCTAATCAATTTTTGAAAAACCACCAACAGCCGAATATGTGAATTATAAATAAAACGATTAATGCGATGCAAGTTTAAAAATAGCGATTGTTTTGCATATCGCGCAATTCTTCATGCCTAATTACGCAATGCGCATAAAACACGAGCGTGCGATGCAATTGTGCATCGATGCACTTTCAACGTGTCGCTAGTAACGAGAAGATGGTTTTTAAATGTTGTTACGTAAAAATGTGGTGTGTGGGTTCTCAATCTTTTACGAATGCGTATTGAGACGTTTTCATTTTATATAGTTTTTTTTAATATTTTGTGAATTTTAGGTTTTGTGATATATTTGAAAAATGTTTTGAAGTGGATAATTTGCTCAAATATTGTTTGAAGTCATGAAGAAACTTTCAAACTACTTTCACGAAGTTATTTTTTAGTACTTAATAACTTTTTTAAAAAAAGATATGTTTTCAAAACTCTGTGGCGATTTTTCGATAGAACTTCAACTTGAAAACATATAAATTTCTAGAAAAGTAATTAAATTTACTTGAATTTATTTATTTCCCGACTTTCTAACTTAAACAATTGCAAAAATCCAAGTATTGGATAATTTCTTATTACGCCACGCTTTACATTAACTCAAAATCTCAAACTAAAGTACTATTCAACCAAAGTGCCACATTCATTGTATTATTATATTTCTATGTAGAAAAAAAGTTATTCAAACGAAAACTCGTTAAGGACCTATACAATTCGCATACCGCAAGTTAAAAACCACTGATATAGGATACTCGAATATGACAAAAGAGACGACAAGTAAAAAATAAGCGAACGGAGGCGTACCGAAGAGGTTTTCGTCCATTTTTCGTGGGCGTAATACAAAGATGATGATTCACAAAATAATAACAGTCTGATTATTTTCATTGCGATTTAGATCCGCAAACGTTATCGCGATCGCACTACATACAAAAACGTATTGTAATTATTGCGATCATGTTTGTTCGAAATAAATGCGGAACCAAGATCTAAAAGATAAGTTAAGCTGTTCGTGACGCGATCAGTACATGAATGAATGGATACGTATCATTGATTCGAAACGATTTGATTTTAAATTCAATTTTTCGTTATATCACGTACAATATGAATAAAAATATATTGAAAAAAAGTTTCTTGGATAATTTTCAAGAAGTTAAATCATCTTAATCTAATGGTAAACAGTTAATTAAACAGTAATTTATCCATCTATTGACCGTGTCAGTGTCACTTAACTTACGTGATCGGAAAAACCGGTACTTGAACAAGGATAAAACCCGTTAACTCCAATATTTATTCCATACAATGTAATGTAACATGAAATATTTTTGTTTTAATCATTAATATTATATGAAACCAACCACTTCAAAACAAGTACTTTTCGATGTCATCAGGAATTGAAGAATTTTTACTTATATGATAAGGAAAAATTAACTATCAATGAGTTGAATTTTTACTAAAATCATTTCAGACAAACAATACAAAATCAAACCAATTCGATAACTACATAAATTTATGTCGTTTAACTTCAATAATCAATGAAAAATATTGTATTTAATAAAACTTAATCATCGTTTTATTATTTCATTATCAATATACTCAAACAAGCAAAAATCTAAATACACCAACGGTGCCTTTCTAACCGACCTTCTAAGTTAAGTGATAAGCGACATGGTTAGTACATGGTTATGATTGCGTATCATATCCAAGATATAATTTTGAAAATTTACTTTCTCTTTATCACTGCAATAATTAAAATAAGTAAAAATGTTTGTGTTATTTTAGTGATATTTATGTGAAAGACTTTGGTCTCCAAATTACATTAAATAGATGACGATGAAATTTTAATTTGATATAATAAAGAAATAATTATATATGATATTCTAAAACTTGACATCGAATTCAAACGTCATTACAAAAAAGACTACGCCCTGAAACAAACATTCAAACGCAAATACACCGAATGAAAAAACACGATAAGTTTGCGGTCGCGCACACACACACAAAAAAAAGCGATTTCATTACATTAATCGCACTTTCAAAGAACAACTCTAAACACTCAGGCTTTGTCAAAATCCCTAAACGACCGCTATTTGTTCGAGCACAAAAACCGCCAAAATTGGCCGATTTACACACGGCCCTATCCGAAATAGGCTTAACGGATTATGTAAAAATTCCGGATCAATTATGCGGACATTATTGCGTCTTTGCGTATTTGAATTTCGGTTTTTGCGTGATTTTTAATGATGATTGTGTAATTAATCAAGCATGATGATCGTTGAATAAATTTATCGTGAGTGTTTGAATGTCGATAAAATATTGCGCGGTTTTAAATTTTATTTATTTAGGAATTTGAATTTGTTTAATGAGCTTGATGAGAATGTAATAATTTGCCATCAAAAAACTAATTGAATTTAAATGAGCGTTATTATGTAAATTTTATATTAAAATTTTATATCAAAACTATTTATTTAAAACAATCCTCTTATATATATTTTTTTTTCTATTGAAGCAATATTTTTTATTGAAAATAAAATGAATAGTTTTTTGTATGAAAAAAAATGGATCAAAGATTGAAGAAGTGTTTCCATATAAAGATATTAAAATATTAAAAAAAAAATGAAGACCATAAAAAAAACACAAAATAATTAATCAAATTATCAAGGCCGAAATGAAAAAATTAACGTCCTAATCTGCACCGGATTTGTCGTGAGCGGTTGGTTACCCTGCGCCGCAGGGGGGCCAACCGGCCCGCGCGTTTGCCGCCATTTTTGAAAATCGAACCAGATCTTGCAATTATTATAAACGCCGCGAAGTTTAGTAAATTAATCCGAAGCTACTCTCGTTTCGCGCCCGTCCAACCGGTATATGGCCGCTTTTTGTTCGCAAAAAAAAATGGCGGGAAGGAAAAAATTAACCGTTCCGTCGGATGCGACCGGTGTTTTATTTATTTTTTTGATTTACTTACATGTTGATTGGACGCAGACGCGTTAATGATTTTTGAATCGAAGTATGTATGATTGATCTCGTTATAAACAATTGTTGTTTGAATGTGAATAAACATGTCGATTTATTTATTGAAGAATCTAAAATACATTGATACACTGACAATGTAAACAGATTTAATTTCAATATGCTAAAAAATGTATATGCATGATATTCTTGTAAATAAAAAGTAGGACTTTGTATCATAACTTTTTTGTTGTATGTATAATATTATTTTTTATGGTTAAAAAATACAATAATTTAATGATTCTTTATATTTTCCGAATAAACTTACTCCTCAATAGAAGTATTACTTTGAATCTTTAACGCAGGAGTGGGTAATCGTTTCACATGGAGGGCTGGATTTAATTTTTTTTTTAAAGGCATATCTAGTAAAAAATAATAAACCACATTTAATTTCTTTGAAATCTGCTTGTAGTTTTAAAATAAATGAACTATAACTTTGGAAATCTTTGTTAAAATTTTCGCACAATGAAAAAATCGACATTTTTTCAAAAAAAGTAATAATTTGGACATAAATGCTTTAATGAACACTTCAAATACCATTGTTTCTTTTTTAATGTAATTTAATATTTAGCTCATTCAAATAATTCAAAATATTGATCGCAAAACAAAAATCGTTTTGCTAAGAAATCTTTTTCAGTTCAGGAAAATCGTTTTCATTTCTAAAAATATAATAATATCCTTTGGCATGTATATGTATTTTTTGTGGAGAAGATTTTTGTATCATTAAAACCATTTTGCAACTCGATCTGACACTATTTTAAGATGAAAATAAAATTTCCGAACAAGCGCAACGCCGACGCCGCGTATTGATTGTGACAATAATTACAATCAATATTGAATTGATTATTAAAAATACTACTAAAACTCAATTTATTTATTCATTTCAAGCTGTTATAATACAGACTGGGAGGACAACGTCTGCCGGGTTCAGCTAGTTAATATATTGTAATTATTAAGTAAAGGCAAAAAATTGAATGGTTAGAATTTTAATCAAAAACGGTCGGAATAATATGACGAATTGTCAGAATAAAATAGTAAATGGTCAGAATTTAATAACGAAACGGTCAGAATAAGCTAGGTTAGGGTTCTTAATATTATTATGACCATTTAATATTTATTCTGAACTTTTTAATAAAAATTCTGACCAATGTCAAATAAATTCATATAAATGGGATAAAAATTCTGACCAAAATCGTGTTTAAATTCTAACCAATTAAATAGTAGCCTTAAGTAAATATCGCTGCGGGCCGGCTTTTGCCGATGCCTGCTTCAACGCCTATACATACTACCTTTTGTATTTGAAAGCGAAAAAAATATTTCCAATAAACTCCTATACAAATTTTACTTCTTCAAACCGAATTTTTTCACAATTCAAAAAAAAAAAACAACCAATACTTTAACACGAATCATCATCGACAAAAACACCAACACACAACCCTTCACCCCCGCAAAACCCCACCTGTTGCACCCCGCGCGACCTGTTGCGGACCGGCTCGATCCTCACCCCTGAACCGAGCGAATCGAGCGCAGTGGAACACACAAAGATCGAAACACAAAGAACAAAACTCGGCCCGATCCGATAGAAAACGAGCGTATTACGAGCGCGTCGTTCTATAAATAGCGGCGGCCGGTTGATAAAACGGGCGTTCGTCGGTCTATTTGTGTAGCAATGTCAGCATTCCGAGACGCAACAGCGGCTGCCGAGTGTCGCATGGCCGAGGAATACGCTCGCGAGGAGAATTCGGAGGTTTCGAAGGTCGGAAGGGTTTTTTTCCGGGGAAAATTCGAGCCGTTTCGACGTTTGGTGCGGCGCATCCGACGCGGTTTGGTCGTAACGTTGTCGATGTCGCGCTATCTGGTTCCCAGCTTGATCAAATGACAATAGCACAAACGACAGTAGCACAAACGACATTAGCACAAACGACATTAGCACAAACGACATTAGCACAAACGACATTACCACAAACGACATTACCACAAACGACATTAGCACAAACGACATTAGCACAAACGACATTAGCACAAACGACATTACCACAAACGACATTAGCACAAACGACATTAGCACAAACGACATTAGCACAAACGACATTAGCACAAACGACATTAGCACAAACGACTAATTAATTGTCATAATTAACTACGACTAATTAATTAAGTGTAATTAAAATAAATTAACCGTCGTTATCGTTTAACCGTCATATAGGTCTCTAGTTGTCTTAAAACATGTAAAACATGTCGTTTGGGCAAATGTCTGAAGTAGCTTGCGACGAAATAGATTTTATCGTGATGAGTATGCCGCATTATGAATTTTGACATTATTTGATAAATATAAAATTAAATTTACTTAGTAAATCTTAAAAAAAGAGTTTAATTGAAAGGAAATTTAAATAAAAAAGCGATTATTACATTATTTTAATTAATTAGTGGAAAATATTTTTGTATTGTAGTGATTTATAAAATTTTCTTTATATTATTTTGAAAACGATATAATCAGTCAAAATGTGTTGAAGCACATAGATGTTCCAATTACAGTTTCAAGAAAACTTTTCTTTTCTTCAGACTCGTTTCATATAAAAAAAATCGAGCGTATTTGTCGATAACATGATTAACTTAATTTGGAGCGCTAAAATATTATCACTACATTTTATATTATTTTATATAAACTTATTTCGCTTAAAACTACTATCTTTCTGTTGAATTGACTACTCATAATATAAATATACAAAAATAAAAATAAAGAATATTATCAAAAGGTCACGAGATTGAATGTCATTCTTTTCGAAAACTGAATCATCAAAGGACAGTGTCATTTAAAGATAAAAGGTTTAATGATATATAAAAAAAATGATATCATTTTGCACTTTGACGAAGTCAAATGATGATTCCGATCAAAATGTCCTATATAATTAAAAATAGTACTTTTTTAATATTGATCGAATACGTGAAGTAAAATATTTACGTGATGATATTCTAATGACACAAACACGCAAGTCGATAAAAATAGAAAAATCAAAAATAATTTCGTCAATAACGAATCAAATTTCCATTTCACATCTCCAAAAGTTGAATGAAATCGAAATGAAAATAATTTCATCACCGCAGCAATAAAAAAAGCCTTTATGTGTATTCAAGTCACTTTTCAAAGGACAAATAAATGCAAAATTCGAATCGATTGATTGAATTTATATATCAAATTTAATTCGAAGATTATCAAATGCGAAATCGTTATTAATATATATGAATTAAATTGCGGTCATACTAATTGGAAATCAAACAAAAACGAGGAAGATTCAATAAAAATTTATATTAAAAAAAAAAACTCGCATTTAAATCATTCAATATTTAACTTATCCATATAATGAGTTTATTTTATTTATTTTAGTAATGCTATTCATTTATGCGGAAGGAAACATGAATAATGATTATTCAGATATGCATCTCACGTTGAAAAAATTCAAACATTTGAAAAAAATCAAAGCCTTCAATGTCAACTTATTTATAGAAACGCGAAAATGTTCTAATCGTTTATTTTTAGCATAGCGAAGCGAGTGGAACAGATGAGCGTTTAATTTATTAATTTATTTCAATTTATAGCTTTTCAATGTTACGAACACAGATGGGTAATTTATGGTACACCACAATTTTGATGGCGATAATTAAATCGAGATCAATCTGAAAAAATACACAGAAAATCGGATTTGATTTATTACCGCGGTCGGGATTTCCGTGCGTGCGCCGCGAATTGAATTTCCCTCGCAAAAGAAAGAGCATGTGATTCTAATTACCGTCGAAATGCGAGCATGTATTCGGAACGTTCGTGGCGATGTTTATTTATACAAAATTCGAGACCGAAGCTGTACAGAATATACAAAAATAATGTCAACGCATAAAAATTTAGATTTTTATTGTTTACGTCTCGAATATAGCGGTTCGCGAACGGCGATCGGCGACAATGTTTCCGATGAAAATTCAACGTAAAAAAAAAAAAAACGAAACCATTGACGACACCGTTTAGCGTAATCGAGCCGAGAAATTAACACGTTTATTCCGAAACGTTGAACGCGTAATTTTCGACCGCGCCGTCCGACATCTTCGCAGGAGAAGATGGTTTTATTTGTTCGATTCATTTCGTATTACGGTGGACAATTTACCAATTGAGCTTTCCGCTTCGCGTACGCAATCTTTAATGGAATCCCTAATGAACAGAAAATAATAAAGAGACGTCGTCGATTTTCGAATTTGGCGCCGAAACATCGGAAATCGGCGACAATTAAATTTTAATTGCGGCGTTATCGGCGGGCGATGGCCGCGAAGTCGGTTGTTATTGTCGCGGTCGAGGGTTGGCGCGTTGTCGGACCGAGGGTGCGGGGGGTCGGGGGTGCATTTCGAAGGGGTAGCGGGGGTTTCGGTACCTGGGGGCGCAGGCCACGGGGGCGCCGTTTGACGTTCGCGAGAGCGGCCACGGGACGCGCGCCACGCTCCGGCGAAAAGTTCTTGACAACTATTGAAACTTGACGGGCGGACGGTGCTGGTCGCGGCGACTTTCCGAACGCGCCGTCGTCTCGCTCGCACCCGCGGGGAGGGGGGCGTTGCGTCTCTGTCGCTCCCGAAAGCTGCCGAGGCCGAGCGCGGTCGTGCCATCTGTTGGGGTTTGAGGGTTTTGCGTTAGTCGGGATTTGAACCTTTTTCGTTTTCCGTTTGGTTTTTGGGAAATTTGGAGTTTTGTAATTTTTCGGATAGATGACCGATTTGGGTATTATTTTTGTATAATAATAATACGGGGATTGAAATTGACAATGAGATAGGGAAAAATATGGATAATCGAGACAAAGAATTAATTAAATAAATATTATGAATGTGTTAGAAATTAAATAAATTCATTTATCGAAATGTTTAGTGTGTACAATTATGCACACGACCTTTTAATTATTTTTAAACGTGTTTATAGTCTATTTATTTGAAATTATTTCATAGTGGCAAAAATTAAAAATATAACATAAAATCACCATGGTAGTGTATTTATTAGTTTCCAAGATAATAATTAAAGAAGATATAATTTTTAACGCCATCTGTTTTTTTACGCTAAATTTTTTAGACAATTATTTTGTAAACAATTATTTTTGTAAAATTAATTATGTTACTGTCAATTTATAAGCCATAAAGAATAAATGTATAAAGATTATTTTAAAACTAAAACTCCTGTCGGGTTTTCGTTTGATCGCCTTCATAGATGAATCTCTCATGAGTTAGTATAGACGCGTGTTATGTAAAAAAATCTTAAAATCTGCTATTTAATTTTTTTTTTATCAATTCGGATAATAGAGGTTCTATTGTATTCGTAAAATTTATAAAATTGTTGCAATAAAATGTTGATTTGAAAACTGAAAACTTTTTCCCGAATTAATGAATAATTTATGTCGTTATATTTTCATATTGGATGCCGGGAAAGGAAAGTTTTGATAGAATATTTTTTATATTGACATCTGTTTTTCATTACATAACAAACTTTTCAAGTGAAAATGAAAGGCAGCGAAAAATATTTATTTCTTTATCACATTTATTTTCGAATCTTAGATCAATGATTAAATTAAATTCATATTATAATTTATGGAATAGTTCTGTATTTTTTTGTTTTTAAAAATTATGTATTTAAAATATTTTTATGGTTATATAAATAAAATCTTTACGTTATTCTTACGTGTAATAATAATAAATAAATAAAATCACTGGACTCGAATAAAATATACCATATCTTTTTTCAAAGAAATTTTCATCAGCAACTTTTTCGTCAACTCGGCGTATTTTATACAAGCATCAAAATCACACATGATAAAATGATATAGTAATATGACTAGAATATGAAAAAACCTATATATTCGTTTTTATCATATAAACATTCGAATGATACTTTTTATAGCACATCGTCTTCCAAACGTTCATCGATCTATTCATAAATTTTAAAACATACAAATAATTATTAAAAATTCAATTCAATTCAGTCAAGCTGGCATGCATACAATTATTCCCACAACCTTTCAACAGAGGCTTATTGAGCTCATCATTAGTCTGGTAATCAACATCATCATCAATCCATTCTGTAGCTATGTTATCTTCATCTATCAAAATTACCTTACATACCTCTCCATCTCTTGGAAATTTATCAGTTTTGACTTCGTTATCCACACTATACACACTGCTCAATTTTCTTTTGTGATTATCAAAACAATATTTAGTACAAGGACTGTTTGGAGCGGATCGATTCATTGAAATTTCTTCCGTTTTTTGCAAATGATTACAATTTAAAGCTGGAACACTCTGGAAACAAGTTGATGGTCCGTTTGTTTTTTTAGTATCCAATGGAGGAAAAACGCATAATTGGGATTGTGCTAATGTTGCTGTCGAGCCGACCATGTGTTCAATGCAAGGGCAAGAGGTACTCGATGTTCTTATGCATTCTGAACATCCTTCAGACGATTCTAATACAAGTGATCCAGATGATTTTTTACAAGGACTTTGGTTGTTAGCTCTCTGTTAAAAAATAATTTGCAGTTAAACAATAATAAATCGCTATAATGTTTATTTTTTTATGCTTACGTCAATCATGTCTTTGTTGTGAAGCGAGTTTTCGTGATGGTGATGATTGGTCGAAGAGTAGTTATGGAACTCTAATAAATTTCCAGATGCGAATCTCAATTTTTTAGGCGATTCCAAACTGGAACATCTGGAATAATAAAAATGTATTGAAATTCTTTCAAGTAGAAAAATATGTCGATTACGTTGTTTGTTTACCTAAATAGTGGACTTTTAGCAAGATGCTTATTTTTCAACGAACTTCTCGGTTGTGGAGGATGAATTGGTTGTCTTCTTGCACCTCTGGATGCATCTTCACCAATCAACCAATAAGTTAATTGATCAGTTTTACCTTTCATTGCAACCATTCCTCTTTCTGCAAATTGATAACCTCCTAATCGGTCCAATAAAGTTTTGCACTCTTTACTGCAGTGAATTTTCAACGCTGGAATAAAGATTGCATTATAATTATTTATTTGAATTTATAAGAAATATAAAGGTACTAACGAGCTCCAGTAGATTCCATTCGGCTAGAAGTGTTAACAGTATCACCAAACAAACAATATCTTGGCATTTTCAAACCTACAACTCCAGCACATACTGGGCCTGAAAATTATTGAAAGTATAATTATAATATAATATTTTGTCTATTGAATAAACATCAAAATATTTATCACACCTGAATGTATTCCTATACGTAATCTTAATTGATCTAGGGGTCTATGTCTGATTCTAAAACGTCTTACAGCTGAAAGAAGATGCAACGACATAGAAGCAATTTCAGCAGCGTGCAAATCTCCATTTTTCAGCGGGAGTCCGCTTACCTGGAAATTAAAAGCGTCTTTTGAAAAAAAAAACTTACTTGATTAGACAAAACAAACGTTATATTTGCTTTATTTTTTAATTAATTATATTTTATACGCAGTGTGTAAAAGATAATCCCAAAATTTTCTCATTTACTTAATCTATAATCTAATAGATGATAAAAAATTAATTTCCGCTGTTTCATTTCATAACATCTTAATTTATATTATTTTTCTACTGTATAATATTATATTTTTAATTTAAAAATGCTTATTTATAAAATCAAATATGAAAACTTTCATAATATTTTTTATTTCAAATGGGATTTTTAATAATTTTCATGAAACTATTCTAATCCGACGCAAAATTTGACTCGTAGCTCTGAACAATTGTCGAGGATTCCCCGACCATTCCGCTGGTAAATTAGTTAATTAAAACTCCATCTCCCTCATTAAAACTTCATCCCATTGACTTAGACATTAATTAAACCGCTTTCGAAACAACGATGGGGCTCTTTTCGAACTAGTTTCGAAAATCAATGTGTGACCCATGTCACATTTCGTATACAAATCTCGATCGTGTAAGTTTGTGATCGATTTTCGACACCGTTTTCAGACAGAAGGGGATTTACTTCAGATCCCTTTACTATGGCATCTTGCAGTTCATATTGCTACTATTTGAACAGCGGATCTCAACCTTCCAGACTACTAATATACGTTTTTAATAATAATAAAAAAAATATTGATATTCGTACAAGAGAAAAACGTTATTTTTATAATAATTGAAGCTTATTGTTAGTATAAGGTTGTATCAAAGGATGGAAATTCGCTCGGCCAAAAACAGATCATCCTGAGAATAAGATATGAATACTTCACAATTTTTTTTTGTTTTTAATATTAGAAGAGAATCTTTTTTTTATTGGTAAATTGAATTGTTAGGTACGTATATTTTTTTCCTCCTACACAATATGGCGTCGATAAGAGATTTGCATCTAATTTATGTTAATTGCGTAGGAAATGATAGACACAAAATTGTCACATACATGCACTATATAAACCTGGATTTTTCATTAAACGTTCTGGTACTAAAAAAAAATTGAGAACTTCCGACACTTTTCAGCGAAGTTCTATCGCATCTTCTTCCCGATTCAATATTACATTTTCATATATTATTCCATAAAATATAAACGAAAGTCTTTCCCATTGAATATTCAACAACCTTTCGACCCTCATATCACTATGCGAATTTGTACCGTTGCGACTGACAGGTGATATTGTCGGATCCGATGGCGTCAACAGTGCTCTATTTGCATGCGGAATATGAAAAATGATGTTGCCGTTTACTGAGGCCCTTGTCGATATACGTTTTGCAATGGTCGAGTAAATATTCGACGTTGGATTCCAAATTGCGAACTATTCGTTCGTGAAGCGAGAAGAATTGGGTCGCGCTAACTAATAGGATAGGAAAATCCCGAGTATATTCGAAGGATTCGGAAATATCCTTTGAAATAAATTGGAATTCTTTTCGAATGATTTTCTTGTCAATATGTGATCGTTTATCTTAATTTTTAAATAAAAAAAACATTATTCACGTTGTTCATCAAATATCTTCTCGTTACAACTGAAATACCTAACGCTTTCATGAATACATATCAAATAATCTAAATGTATGTTTATTTTGCAACGGATTTTCACTTTATTTGTTTTCTCGAAGTAACCTTCCCTTTTTGATTACGTAATAAAAAAGCATTAGACTTTATCAAAAAGGCTTTAAACTCCAGAAAAATTATTATTAAAAGATACAAAATCACCAAAGTAAATTTTATAAGATCAATTCACGGATACTTTTAACTCATTCAAAATTATAATATACACTTGCCGGCTTTGTAAGTCGGCTTTATTGTTTCCTTTATCGTAAAAGAGGTAATTAAATTAAATTCCGAAACAAAGACTGTTGTAATCTTTAGGCTTCTTATTTTCAATAGTGTAATTAAGTTTTAGAGAGAATTACCGACGTTAAATAAAGCGAAAATAATTATAATATAAAAATAAATGTTAAAAAATACATACCACCATATAAGCGTCTCCAATCGTTTCTACTTTGTAAACGTCGTAACTTTCAATAATTGAATCAAAACAAGTATACAAGTCATTCAGAAAGTCGACAACCTGAAACGTTTATTAAATATAAAAATTTGAATACTAAAAAAATCTTTTGTCGTAACATTTTCTGCGGTTTAAGTTACAAATATGCTTTTTTAACAAGTTCCCTCAACTGAAATAAAATTCGGAGCTTTTTTTTATTTTGAAAGTTTCTATTGTACACCCGAACAAAATAATCTTTATAAGTACATACATACTTCAAAAATTGTTCGATATGTAAATACACTATACATACAATAATAAGTCACAGTGCGAAAGTTTAAAATTTAGCATGAAAAGTTCTCCGTGTAAACTTTATGACACAGTTTGTTGGATTTCTGATAACTTATATTCGTAGTAAATTACCGCAAGAGTTGAAGTCTTGAATCTTTAGTTTCGCGCATAAAATATATGAAATTTATGTAAAAACTTTTATTTTTCAATGAGAGTTTATGCATTACCTGAAGCGGAGTGCTTTCGGCAGACATCGATGTGAATCCGACGATGTCACTAAAATATATAGTAACGCAATCGAAACTTTCTGGATCGACCCTTTTACCCCTTTTCAATTGTTCAGCAACAGGCCTAGGAAGCATCTCTAGTAAAAGTGCCTCTGAAAATAAAACAAAATAATTAATAAGATACAATTCTAAATGAATCTGAAAGAATTTCAATTACACGTACCAGTTTTCTTTTTCTCCTCTTGCAATTGATCGGTTCTTTCGTCTACTAAAACTTCTAAATTGTTCGCATACTTTTCCATCATTGCCATCATGTTGTCAAAAATATTCGGTTTCCTTATATGAAATATTAAGTGGATAATTATTCAGTAATTTCAATAATTAATGACTAATTAAACCTTACTCACATTCCTTTCCTTAACGGTCTAAGTTTGGCTCTTATGGCCTTAAAGTCAGGTCTATCTTCAGATTGTTCTGTCCAACATTCTTTTAAACAGTCTTTAACGCAATCGAAGCTGTTCTCGAGAGGCTCTAGGGACGGCCTGAAAAAATAACACTTTCTATAATTTCGGCTTTTGAACGTTTTATGTTTGCGTTTGACGTTTGTCGTTTGAGCGCGTGTAAAGGAAAATTTTTATTTTTCGCGAAAAGCAAAGAAAAATTAATTTCAATTCGCTCTTTTATACAAAAATATACACAGGGAAATTGTTCAAATACTTTCGTATTCTAGAAATATCACAAGTTACGTCTGGAAGAATTTCATTACTCGTTACTGAAATTGAAAATTGTTCTGGTACGATGGGCGAGTATTCATTTTTTTTTTAAATAATAATCAACTCGAGCATTTCAAAATAAATATAATATAACATAGCTGTTTTCTTATTCGATTTCAGTTTGTTATCACTGAAACGAAGATTAATTAGAAATTCATCCCAGCGAAGCAATCAAACCAAATCACCTAAACAAAGGTTCCATCGGGATAGGATTCGAGACTCTGGCAATGACCTCGGCCGGTTCAATGGTCAATTCTCCATAGGGTCCTCTTCTGGTGTGAATTTCGTACAAAAGCAATCCGAAAGAGTAAATATCCCCTTTCGGCGTGCCCCTAACCGACTCTCCCCGGAGCAGTTCGGGAGCTCTGTACAGAAGACCTGAAAAACACATTTTTGCTCACAATTTCAACGATTATTTATCTCCTCTTGTTTCTATATTACCTTCTAATCTGGCTTGGATCTCGGCCGTTTCCGTAGGAGGCTCTTCACCTTTCCTGAAACTTTCTAAACCAAAGTCTGTCAATTTGACGACCCATCTCGAATCGACTAAGCAATTCGAAGCCTTCAAACAACCGTGATAGCGAAGCGGAGACTCGTGAAGATAAGACATCCCCTGAAATATGTTGGATTTGCGTTTTTCATGTGCGAACAAACAAGCATAGTTAAACTCCGGAGTGAAAGTCAGCTTCTCGAAACGAGAGGGTTATTCTTAGATCTCGTCTGAATTCAGTTCGAAGGCAAACAAAACACGAAAATCTCGCGTGAAAGTAAATTAGAGGTTCTCGAACCGTCCGATAAGTTAAAAGTTGGGTATATGAACGGTTCAAGGGGTTTAGTTTGAGTTTCGGACTTTTCGAGGCCGCAATTGGTGATGTGTGCTGTGTTGATTTATCGTGTTTATGTTATTTGAGCTATTTATTTGTTTCTTAGTTCGGTTTATTTGTTTTTGAAGATGTAAGATAAGCATTGACATGTTTTATTTTGATAATCACACGGATAGAATATGAAAACAAAATGAGAAATACGATTAAGTTTATAATATTTTAAGATCTCTTTGATATAAAAGTGTTTGTTTTCGTTTGAGAAACGCAGAAGAAAGAAAACTTTTACAACTGAAATCATAGATATGCAATCTGAACGAATCTCGTTTACATTCACAACTTTCTTCAAATTTTTTCAGACATGAATCCGTTCATTCTACATTTTTTTATATATATATTTTTGTTTTGTTTTCAGAATCTACCAACGGAATCATATTTTTATTGAAATCAAATGATAAAAAACAAACACTGAAAAAATTACCCTTATAATATCACCTACGAGCGATGCTATAAACATACTGTCCAATTTTATATCTTCGTTATCCAATATGTCCTGAAATCAATAAATAGCAATGAAAAATAAGAACTCGATAAATTCGAATATCGAAATACTAACTTTTAAACTTCCTCTGTTGCAATATTCCGAAACTATGCAAATATTTGGCGGCTCTATACAAGCGCCTATAAACCCATTTAGATTATCGTGACGCAGATCTCTCATCTAAAAAAAACATTTCATAACATATATTTAAAATATATATCAAAATAATTACAGCAATATTTTTTTATTACTATTTTGAGCTCTTTCTTCATTTGCCTAGTAATATCGATGGATTTTTTGCGCACTCTTTTGATAGCTAAAACTCTTCCTCTGTAAACGCCTACTTCTGTGAAGATGGACGAGTATCGGAAATCAGCTTCGGGATTGGAACTCAATGAAACTTGACTCGTACGAACCGGCTGAAGATGCCAAGATATTAAATTATATCACGAAATTGAATATTTGATTTAAAAAAATAAAATTATTAATATTTATTTCACTGAATTAACCGATAATGATGATTACTTAAATTTATGATGTCTTCTTATTCAATCACAGTCTTAAACAAAAATATATATACGAAATACAATAACGGGAAGGAAAATCGAAGCCCTTACAATATGACGGTCAAATCTAGCAAGATAAACGCAAGAAACTATAAATATTACGCAATAAACATTGTACAAAAAAAAAAGCAAATTTGTTTTTCGGCAAGCGTCGAAAAAGCAGTCGCACGTGCCACCGTTGCAAATTCGCTCGATTCAGACAGAAAAGTCAAAGCACGCCTACTTTTTCAGCGATGGCATACCGGAGGATTGCGGATCCTTTGATCGCAAGAGTAACCCTGCACTGTCTTATGAATTGAATATTTGCTCAGAATTATCATAAATTTTCGATCTTGTAAAATGAACTTGTATATAAAAGATTTCGTGTCTGTTTCCAATTTCTTGTACGGTTAAAAAATACCAACCTTACTAATACTAAAGTAAGCAACTTTTTTTTTTTGAATTATTATGAGAACAATAAAATTGAAAGAGTCATTTATTGAAAATCTAAATTTATCATTATATTGTTTGATGATGAATACCAAAATTCGTTTTTAATTTAATTAAAATTTCGATCGATCAAATTTTGGACAATTTTCAATTTATAGCAGTAATATTTAAAAAATGAGTGTTATTAGTAAACCATAAAAATATTTTACATATCGAAATATTTTTATATATCGACAGTGAAGGGTTATCAAGTTCGTCTTTATGTGAGTATTATATGCATGCCTTGCGGTTAAGATTCTTATCACTTAAGGTGCATAATCAAAACAAGCTTTTGCGATTAAAATCTTCGATGAATTTTCGTTTGTGCAGTGAACTTTAAAGTTCAAAAAATTTACATGATGTTCAATCTCGAAATTTTTACATATTATTTTGGCATAAGAGGATCATTACATGTAATTTTTCACAAGCCTTTTATGTAATTATGTAAATTAATATTCACCTTTTACAGAGAATTTTAATATATTCGATCTCATATATAATATATGCACTAGTATGTTTAAAATATATAATGTTTATTCCACTAAATGTTTACGATCGCTTTTAGCATGACCTTAACCTAGGACATAACCCTTGTACGTGTCCTTTTGACGGAATTCGCGGCATAAGGGTTAAGTGAATCGCTAATGAAAGCCCTTAGAAAAACACGTCTGATGAAGATATATGGAGACTTTTTTTTACTGAAAAAAAATAAAACAGACTTTTACTTATCTAATTTTCTTCGGGTCAAGTTTATATTTGACGGAAAACGAGGACGAATATAAATCGCCTTCGGAATGTCTCTTAACAGTTTAATGACTGAGTGATAAATGGGAACGAAACTCTGATCTATGTTAAAAGTATATTATTATATAGAATCGAAAATTAGAAACAAGCATAATACGAATTTTCAAAGTTAATCTTTAAAAAATGCAATTTTAAAATACGGGGACTTATACGTAACAAGCAAAGCTTAAAGCAATACGAAAAAAATAATAAATATAAAATACGCATTCTCAACGAGCCCTTCACACATAATCCATCATGAAACATTCATTCTTCTTATTATATATATATAAAAAAAAAACTTATTTCGTCCCACTACATCCGATACGGTCTGTAAAGCGTCAGATAAGGAGCTTTTTTTCTCGGTTCACAAATGAGTGCGGCCACTTGACGATCCGGAAAATTACAACCGGTTGTCAAAGTGTGGTCCCCGCGAAATTGGGATACCCTCACCGATAGTGGTCCCGGCATGTTCGATGCGAGTACTGTGAACGAAAGTGTGGCACCGATAAAGCCTACGTTTTACGGTCGCTCGCATCCCGATAACTCATATGAAATGGTGTCGCTCAACATGTGGTCCTTTGTTTGAATTTTTTATATGGGAATTTGGGTAAATTCGTTTGTGTTTTGTCAGAAATGTGATGAGTTTGTGACTGTTTTTTGGTGGTGAAATTTCGATGTTTGAATAATAAAAATTATTCGTTTTTTGAATTGATATATTCTATGATTTTTGTATTCTTCAGAATATAATGGGAAGCTAATAAATTTAACTGTATTTATGTTTTAGAAATAATGTTATAATAATTAAAAAATAAAAATTATAATATATGTATGTGTATAGAATTTTTTTTAAAACTCAAAGAACCTCGTAAATAACAAGGCTTCATAATGGGCGTGAGCGAAATCATATACGAACTCATTATAAAAAAAAATAATATTATTTCGATAATAAAATATTATGATAAAAGTAGTTTTCAATGAGAAACAAATAAAAATATAATACCGTTTCCTCCAGAAAATAAGACCCGGTCTTATATTTATTTTGTATCCAGGAATCGTGTTAGGGCTTATTTTCGGATCAGACTTATTTTCGGGAAAAAAAAATCGTGCATACAATTTGTACTCCTCGTAGGTACCTACATGTGATATCTCATTCAACAATGGTTTGCTCATAAATAAATAGTTCAAACGCTTTTTTTAATAAAATACAAAGTTTTAATTAATGAAAAAATCGCAGGGTCAGAAATTTAACTAAAATATGCAAATACAAGTTTTATAAAAAAATTGACAGATTGAACTACATATAGTCAAAGAAATCAAATTAAAAAATATACATTTGTACAAAATCTTAATTTTATGTACAGAGCACCGAATCCAAACCACTGTGATAACTAGTCACTAGTACCACATTGTCGGAAATTTCCTCACTAGGTCTTATTTACGGAATACGATTGAAAAAATTCTTAAAATCACGATAGGGCTTATTTTTGGAGGAGATCTTATTTTAGGGAGAACACGGTAGCACAGATTTCATTATGAATCAAAAGATTATTTCATAATTTTTATGAAATTTGAAATTTTATCAATTTTCATTTTACAAACTGTCGGCATCATATGAAAACGGATCTAATAAACTACACATATTTTCATATAGTTGAGAAACCCTTTGTGGGCTGATACGCCGTAAAGTCAGACTTCGTTATTTCAGTTCCGTATCCAATATACTAGCTTGAGGTATAAAAATGTAAGTCTTGATGATGAATAATATCACCGAGGGTCTATTTTACACGTAATGCGTTATTCGATGTACTGAAAGCACATCGTGACCTATATATAAGCCTGTACATTTTTCAGTATGAAATTTTTCATGAATTGTTACGACATAAAATGTTGACTTAATAAATTTTCAGCATAATGAGCGTATGTCAAAGCGTAAGTATTATGTATGTGGCACATGTGTGTATTTCAAGTAACTTTGCACAAACAATAATAATACGTTCTCTCACCTTAGTTATTTTGGAGCCAGTAGTCGGATTTTGTTTCTCGTCGCTGATTTTAATCTCTCTAAAGTCCAACTTCCAAAGTAGACTATCCAACTCTTGTTCGTATCTCCAGTTCCTGTACAACACCAGCGAAATAACAGCAAGTAGGAGCAAAACTCCACCAGCAACACCAGCACTGATCTCTCCCGTATGAGCTATATAATAATAAAACAATCAAGATACATTCTAATCAAAAAAGGACCATTTCATATAAATTATAAATAAAATTTTGTGAAAATTGTTGATTTTGAAAAAATTGGTTCAGTGTATGAATATTTTTGTATTAAAATATTTAATAAAGAAAAAATAAAGATATGAATTTAATTTAAAATATTGATATGAGATAAAACGAAATCATAAAATAAATATACCCACTAATGCATTTTTCTCCGCGAAATCCGCATACAGGTTCCGAAATCGGCGGCCCATCGCCGATCCACTTCACTTCGTGCATCAACTTCAACTCCTGCAATCATTCAGCACATAAAAAAAGGTTCGAATCAAACTCAATTACACCACGGACACTTTCCACAAACAAAAGTTTCGATTAAGCACGTCGTTTCGAAATTATTCAAGATTGTTTACGAGCACGCCTCAGTCGTGATGCAAATTGATAGGCGCGAAACTCGGGTGGCAATTTCTCAGCGAAATACAGCCTTAACGGTGTCAGGTGCTTTAAATTAAAGGGATTCTTCTTGTTCTTGTTGACAGTGACCTTGGCAACACCCTGTGGACATTTTCCGAGCGATCGAACCTTCGCAGCCGTGCGCGAATATAAATTTCCTCTTTATTGGGTAGAAATTTCTATTGAAACGAATTCTGGTAGGCGGGTTACAGATTTCTATCTTCGGAAATGTGTTTTCTTTCAGTGTTATGTGATTTTTTTTTTGTCGAAAAAATTAATATGAAAGGAATTTTATTACGTTTATTCGGGTCAAATCGAAAAAATTTGCACATTTGTATGTAAACGATGTATTGAAAAAAATTGATATTTTTTTTAAATATAATGCGGAATTTGTATATACATAGCTATCTTTTGATTTATATAGTACTAAATTTCCACCATTTTATAACGTGGTTTAGGTGTTAAATACTAGAAAAATATTTTTGTAAAGCTTGTGATTTCTTTGACATTAAGATACAATTACATATGAATCTGTATGAAATTCAGCATCTGTGTATTCTCAAAACTTCAAGGTTGAAATTAAAATATTACTTCAGTTAAATCTGAATTGCATGATTTTTTTAATTGATACTAACCATCAATTCTCATAACAAAATTGTGCTAATCTACTTATAATGGAAATGATAAAACTAGTATAAAAAATATATCGTAATCGATGAGAAATCATGAAAAATTGTCAGTATTTTTTTACTATTAACATTACAAAAATATTAATTCATATTTTCATTCACGATTTCTATTTTCTTCGATTTGCAACATCAAACGACTACACAAACTGAGCAACAACTCTACTTCCTTCACAGCAAAAAACTCATTCGTTCAATCGATTATTCCCAATCGAAAAAAAAACACGATAACACTACGAAACCGTCCGAAAAAAACTCCAAATTCTCTCGCACACAATTTTTCCCCTAGACGACACAAAAACGAATTCCGAAAGGAATCGAAACGAAATTTTCCCGAAATGTATTCACCGGATGGAACTATTCACGTTCCGCCATGACACCGCGTGTACGCGCACTTTCGCTTTTTCAAATCCGACGGGCCGCGACCGTTTTTTCGCGCCACGCCAAATCGAACGGAATGTCGGATGATTGATGAAAACTCCATGGAATTTGAGATAATTTCGAGCTCGTCGCTTCCGATCTCGTCTTCGTTTATTATACGTTTTATTGCCGAGTTCGGATTTCGCTGAAACGATGTCGGAGGATTATCTCGTGAATATTTTTGTCGAAATCAGGATGAGGCTCTATGATGAGTGTGAGAATACGAAAATATATACAATCTTCTTTGTGTATGAAGGTGACCATATAAAAATTGGAGATAGGTCCATCGGTATATTTGAATGGAACTTCCGTCCAAATATACTTTATAAGAGTTGTATAATGGGGAAAAATTTCTTCATGTGAAATCGTCAAAATGTATCGAAATTTTTAAATTAATTACTATGATTGTATATTGGTTTGTTATAGATCTTGCCATTGTGGTAAATAATTTTTATATCGTGTTTAATTGAAAAAGTAGTCAGTTCTTTTACCCTGAACCATGTTATTCCGGAACCGCTTAAAAAGAGTTTTGAGTGTAATAAATTTGTACGAGTATCATTATATTATTTATTTTAATTTGTATTAAAATAATTGAACTTATGCATTATTGCTTATATCTATCTTATCTACAGTATAAGAATATAAGTTCAACATGAAACTAATATGAAACTTTGAAGTAATCTGTAGTCTGAATCGAAATATGTGTATATTTATTCAAATAAATTTATATATTAAATATTGTTTATAAATTTTGATCAATATAAAATATTTTAAATTGATTCAAACGAACACAATCAAATGAAATAGCTTAGATTTGAAATCGATAAACTTGTAAATAATATTATTGATCTTAACTAAAAAAAAGGATATTTAATTCTTGAAAAATATAATAAACCATTTATATTTTATTATAAAGTATAACACACGAATAACTCAGTACAGAGAATAGTACAAAATCAGATTTGGTCCCGAACGAAGATTGCTCGCTTCCGTGCGTCGTTAAAACTTTGACAACGCTGCAGAAATTAAATTTGAAATAACTTTTCGGCGCCAGTGTTGCCAGTAAGTAACAAACGAGCGAGGGCAGGCAACCTTTCGGGTTTTGAAAACTTTTCGGTTAACACTTTCAGACCCGACCGATTAGAAAAACCGTTCGAACGGCAAATCGAAACCGAAAAAAAGGTTCTAAATAAATTTGAATACTTTTCCGGTTCACGTAGAAATCTCAAAAGAAAATATCATAAAATTCTGAATATTGAATTGAATTTTTCTACAGAAAATGTTTTTTTTTTTAACATTCAATTTTATAAAGTTCAAAGCATTCAATATTTATTGAATGAAAAAGTAGTTTGACCCGAATCGTATTTCGATAAATAAAATTTTTATTTTTCCTAGACAAATTTCTCATAATTTATTACAAACCTGTACGTTATATCGTAAACACGATTTAATAAAGTGATATTTATGTTCGCGACAGCAGTTCTCGAGGAACATTACCAATAAACCTGTCCGTTCCTCAACGCGCACCCGTACACATTACGACCGAATCGCTAATTTTTATTCCCGCCCAAAAATTTCCAGCATTTTCCGAATTCTCAGTAACGGCAGATTTCGCCGAAAGAAAGGCAATTTCCCGTTGTTTGTGCACGTTTTCACATACACTTTTGTCGCTCGAACGAGCCGAAAAGTTGACGACGCGTGAGGGAGCTTTTTCGCACACGCAAGCTTTTATCGCGTATCGTTTCCTTATTCGGAATACAACCTCGAATTGCTCCGATTTTATATTTCGAATTGATATTTACCGGCAGAGCGCTGTCGTTGTGCTGTTTCCTGGTCAACGTGCCCACCGGGAAAAGGCCGAGGATTCCAGGTGTTTTGGCGTCTTCCATTAATCCGATCAGAGTGTAGTTTCCTTCGGCGTCGCCGTTATTATCCATGTAGGCCATATAACTGTAAAAATAGGAAATCGTTGAAGAAAAAAAAACGGACGTGGTTGAAATGGAGCGTTCTTTACGGAAACGGCTCTTTAAGGCGCGCGAAACTAGCGACCCTTGACTTTGACCCTCTTTAACGGGGTCAGAAACTACCGTTTTAACATTAGATACATATGCTGTGTGTGCTCTATATATTTTCATGCGTATTTACCCCATAGCACTGTGGTAATGTGTGTTTTTGATCGAAGCAATAATGTAAGAGCCGTTGCGTGGATTTTGCCCTTCGCGCAAAGCGTTCATCAAAGCTCCGGCATACAAATGTACTGCGTCGTATAAAAAAGCCGCTTCTGGTCTGATCTAAAATAAATAATCAAAAATTATTCATCAGAAAATAAATATTTGATTATTTTTTATCATAATTTACCAATTTCATTCCACCGAGGGAAGTAAGGGGATTTCGATAATTAAACGGAGGACCTTCCATGTATTTATTTACTTGCACTGAAAAGTTGCGAAATCCCTTAGGAGCTGAAGGTACTATGCCTAAAAAGCTTCTAAAGGCTCTGAAGACATGGCTTTCACTGGGATGAATTTCCTTATCCCTCAAAAGTCCCCTAACATATTTTTCTGGATAAGCTTCGTCGTATTGTTCAATATCTACTCCTAATACCCAATATTCGCCTATTGGATAGTAACGAAACACATTTATTTTCATTCTACGTATAATGTAATCTAAAAATGATATTTTATAATAATATATAAACCGTTATCGAATAATTTCATTTCTTCCATAGCTATCATCAATCCAATATGATCGTGATGGTTTCCGAGTGATAAATAAACTGGAAGAAAAAATAATAATGTATTAAAATATGTCTTGTAAATACCGTAATGGTATTCATTTGAAAAGTTTCCGAATACTAATTGTTGAATTGAAAGCGAAACTTTACTCGTTTTAGAAGCAAAGTGAGGATATTTAACCGGATAATTGCTTGGAAAATTTGCAATGGCAACACTAATCCTTAAAATGATCCAAAATATCCGTAAATCGAGTTATATAATTTATAGAAATTATACTCATTTTATCGAATTATTCAAATTTATTCAAATGCTATAAAAAAAAACGAAGATCCTCACAGCAACATTATGAACGCACATGAATGTAAATTGGTTGTATAATTTTGAACTTTTTCACTCAAACGCTGCCAACAAAAATAATTTGATATCCATAAAAACTTTGCGCTGCTTTTAATGCTGAAAGTTAAAGTAGCACATTATGCGTACACACATTATTTAGGCTCGAAATAGAATCAGCGTATTCAACACATTTTCTGTGCGTGACCGTTGTGTACTTCTAAATAAATTCGGGACGAGTTTTCATATGAAAAACAAGCAAAATTATCTTTTATGTAGAAGAACGCAAACTGACGCTGTGCTACTTTTATTTTTTTGTACGCTTATTGCTTCAATTCGGTGTCAATTCGAGCGAAACGTGAGCTGACTTTTTCGAATGGTGTTGGTATAGTATAAATTTTGCCAAAGTGTGAAGCACTTTTATTATATAAGTGTTGGTTATAAATTATTAATATATTTCATATTCAAAATGTGTTTCTGAATACATATTTTCTCAAATGTGTAATAATATACAATCGGTTACAGAAGCATTTATTTCACATTGCACGGAACGTTTGCGATAAACGATAAGAGTTATAATTTTATTGTAACTTATGTATTTCTCTTTAATTTTGATTTATTATACTAACACCGAACGAATATAATATAAAAAATATTATACATTACTAAAATTACATATAGTATCAAAAGCATATAAGACTATAAAAATATATATCATATATATAAAATTCGTTGCTTTTTATGACAAATATTTTTTTGGTTTCTACAAATCATATAAGTAATGAATTATATAGTTTTCGAAATATCTAAAGTTTCAAATTTTTCATCGACGATTTAACACCATAGAAACTTTGAGAACTACTACGAAAGAAAATCATACACTACGACATTATTGCATGGGAAATTCGAGGAAAATTCTCACTCGAAATCTGTGTCAGGATTCCACTAGTATTTTTAGTCCGGTCACGTCCTAACAACCATTTCGCATGAAGCAGCCCTTTAAATACGTACAACCACGATTATTTCCTAAACGCAATACACGTGTACATTACGCGCAGCCGTGTGCAAGCCCTCGAATATGATGTTATTAAATCATGAGAATTCTCGAATTCAATTTGCATAATATTCAAATCGGGTTTCGCATATTTAACAGGTGGAGCCACTGGATTTAATCAGTTGGGCGCGTAAGGGTTTTCTGCGGTTCCGTTACGTTACGTTTGAAATCCGATGGAAGTTATTCTTGAATGATTCTGTGCTTGAATGATCGATGATCAATGATTTATTATAAATTTTCTACCATTCGTAAGCATCGGTGGTTCAGTGGTAGAATGCTCGCCTGCCACGCGGGCGGCCCGGGTTCGATTCCCGGCCGATGCATTC